>JARQSW010000411.1:22183-271327 GCA_030142375.1 Calameuta pallipes
TATTTTCTTTTATTAATATCACTAACGTTCAATGTCTTCACGTTTTGTTACATCGGCGAGCTTATAACGAATCAGGTGCATAGAGATCCCTCTTTTAGGTAAGATTAATCAGGCAATAATATGCAAAAATATATGTTTTATGCGACAGTGCATGCAAATCGGACAGGCGGCTTATATGACAGACTGGTACAGATTAGGAGGAAAAAAAGCCAGTAGTTTAATTGTATTAATTATCATCTCAAATCGTCCAGTACTTCTGACAGCTGGAAAAATGATGATCTTGTCTTACAAGAGTTTTATTCAAGTGAGCATCAAAAACAATATAATAATATTCTAGCTAATCCATGATACGTTTCAATCAGAAATTTAACTAATAATATTTGCGATTTGTTATTCCAGGTGATAAAAGCATCTTTAGCGTACCTGAATATTCTTCGTGAAGTAACGATGTAAGATATCGCAAATTTGCAAAGGAAAAGCATGCAGTTCATGTTTCTCAATCTACACTAGTCAACTAAGTAATCCAATACGGACACGTGAAATAGTGTTATTTTTATTTTAAAAGACAAAAAGCAATTCACGAAGTGCAGGAGATCAATAATACCTAAATATTTATCTGGTAAAAAATTGTCAACTCTGCAATATGTTTCTTTCCCATAACGTAGCAATATAAATGCAAAATACATAAAATCGATAACGTGTAACCCTTTATGCCTACAGCCCGTCAGCCCGACGGGTGCACGAACCTATGCATTATAAAGGAGCTAAGATCAAACAGGTCTGGACTCTATGCCTTTGCGAATTCAAATTGCACTCAGTCGTCTCGTCAGTCAGCAATCGATAGCAAAGCCGTAAAGATGCGACGTAGCTCATTGAATAGAATCGCGATAAGAGTCAGAAATAAGAATTACAAGTCCGACGTGGAATACGCCATTAAATTGAACCGCTTGTTGTTAAAAGCAATAGGGATATGGCCCGTTAATTCGTTGTCATCGGAATTCGACAAATTAGTATCAATAATATCCCCGATAATTTGCTGCTTTTTATTTATCTTTCGAGTGATTCCCTCCATCGTTGAATTGTTCGTCGATTTAAATACAGTCCAGGCAAAACTCGATTTCGTGGGGCCAAACAGTTTTTGCATTATGGTCATCATCAAATACTACGTCCTTTTGGTTCGTGGCGAGAAAATAAAAATGTGCATCGACACTGTTGTTAATGATTGGCGCGAAGTCAGTGTGAAAAAGGAACGCGATATTATGATTCGGCATGCAAGAATTGCTCGAGGATTGACGATTGTCTGTGTACTTTTCATGTTTAGTTCTGTTATCTTTCACGGCATTTTTGTCCCATTATTGACAACCGCTGCTCTGTTACGTGATAACGTGACTTATAGAATTTTACCATATAATGGAAATTTCTTTTTCTTTGATGCTCACGTACCGCCGTATTACTATGTAGTATATTTCCTGCAAATCATGTTTGGAGGGATTATGTGCGCTGTGGCGTCTGGAACATGCAGTTTGGCTGCAAAGTTCATTATGCACATATGTGGACAGTGTCAGATTATTATGTATCTTCTGGAAAATCTTGTCGATGGTGGAGACAATTTTTCTGCCACTCTTGAGGGCAGAGTGGCAGCTGTCATCGCGCGACACTTACATATGCTCAAGTAAGAAAGCTTTTTCGATAAATTAACCCTATGGCACCTATCAGTTTTTATCGCATTTCGGAATCCCATGTGAGGTTGTATTGCACCTCAACTTTCCTATAATTTTCATTTTAATTAATATCACAAATTCCAAACTCTCAGAACTATGAATATAATTATTTAAAATTAATGTACATACGTTATGTCAAGTTTATATATATGTGTGTGTGTCAACAGTCTATTGTTCTCTCAGACATTCGACCGCTTAAAGATGGTCTGTGAATATCTTGCACCTTAGATGGGGCCCAACGAGTTAAAGAATTAATATTATTTTTTTATTAAACGAAACGTCTTATTAAAATGCGGTGCACAGAAAGTTTTATTATAATGGATAAAACTTGCAATATATCCATCCAGATTTATGTCAAGAGTGGAGGAATTGTTAAATGAAATGTGTCTCGTGGAATTTTCGGGTTGTACACTGAATATGTGCCTTCTTGGATATTACTGTATAACGGTAAAGAATAGAATTATTGAATATTAATGACATTTTTGGCTTTGATAAAATTATTTTATATTGCAGGGATGGGAAAGTGCCGACACTTTAAAGCTCGTTACTTATTTTCTCCTATTGATATCTATTACCTTCAATATATTCATATTTTGCTATATTGGCGAATTGTTAACTAATCACGTACGTTTCTGAAAATAGACATATAAATATTAATTATCGGATCTTAATCAATTATTTTATGTATTATGCAGTGTCAGGAAATTGGAAAAGCATCTTACATGATCGATTGGTATCGCCTCCCGAGAATTCAAGCACGTTTTCTAGTACTGCTCATTGCAATCGGTAATCGACCGGTAAAACTTACAGCTGGAAAAATGGTCCATCTGTCAATCGCCTCCTTTTCAAATGTAAGTTCCAACGTTAGAATTAATAACAATTTATGAGCACATATACCATCCCGCATTACAATATTTTAGGTTGTGAAAACTTCAGTAGCCTACTTAAATATGCTTCGAACAACAACTTCCACATGAATGGGAAAATTTGATTCTGTTATTCAAACAAAAAAAAACAGAATACCCGGTAGTAATCTTATAATCGATCCACGAGTTTAATATTCTTAGCAGCTTACACGTGGCTTTCCTTAAAATCACTAAAATGATTGTGATGTAAGAAAATAAAATACGTATGAGTGCAAACCCATGCACATGCATATTTTGTAACGAAAATTTTATGCAGAACCACGTGTGACTTGCTAAGGTCTTTATTCTTTTCGATCTATCAAATAAACGATTATGGTAACAATAATTAGAGTCACCATTCAATGACGATCAGTGATGGGAAATTATCAAATATTGATAATGCTGGTTCAACAATTGAATAGTTTGTATGAAATTGACACAATCTTATAATAATTCTTGAACAAATAAAGTTTAGCATTCGGTGCAATGTTCACCTTTGATCAAAGTGAGTCCAAAAAGGGAGCCGCTTCGTTTTGAACCGTTAATTAGGTAATAAAAGTTACAGTGGCGTACCTGAATATCCTTAGAACAGTCGCAGCATAAATGTGATTAAACTGTAGTCTCGCCAGTCGGTATCAAATGTAAGTATAAGCACAGCATTCAGTAAGCAGTTCTTATGTCAATCGTATTCTCTCTTGATGTTTACTGGCGCGCAAGTAAAAGATATGAATCTGAATCCAATCGTCCAATCGAAATACAACTCATATCATAGTCATAAAATAGTACAAATCACTTGCACTGCACTTTTGGCTATGTTTCTTTCACGGTAAAGCAATTTAGGTACTCATAATGGATGCAAATGAATGTCGAAGTTGCGTCTTGTCCCCATTGAGTCTCACGATGTCATCAAAGCATAACTTATGGGTAAGTCTATATTCTAAGCGCCAAAGTTCTGTCTCTCTGAAATGCATAAAAAATTATTGTTCGTTTGACTTTGTTCGTTTCTTCATCGAAATCTAACAAGGAACATTTTTTGAGTCGGTCGACCCAGATCGCCATGGCAGATTCGTAGGCTGTCACTTTCGGGATTCAGTTATATTTCATATATTTTCCAAAAGAAACGATTTAAAAATTTGACTTCGCAGGGAATGAAATTTTATATAAAGGATTCAATTTCGTGTGATAAATTAAATGACAGTGCTTTCTGTAGAGATATCTTTAGCTGCGAAGTTTCCTCGCCTCCAGCTCCGACCGTGTGACAACTCACTTGTGCAAAAAATTAAAACTATTCGATTCCAAACACTTCAAAGTTCAACATATTGCCACAAAAGTTCGTTGACTCCGGGTCACCCGGTACATAAGTGCATGACAAACTCATAATTGTATTATAATTAAAATAACATTAAAGTATGTGTACAATTAACATTTTAGGTGCTAAAAGCATCAATGGCATACCTAAATATTCTCAGAGCAGTCGCCGTATGAATACGATAAAACTCTACCCTGGCAGGATAATATAAAATATAATTATAAGCACAGAATCCAGTAGTCGATTGTTATATCGAAAATATTTTATCCTGAAGACATTATAGTGAAGTAAAACTAAAAAAATCTGTGTCCCCTGACACGATCGATAACTCCTATCTTTAAAATAGAATTGTACTCTGCAATCGTGCACGTGTCTCTTCCCACGATATGGTAATTACCTTTAAACTCCACGTATGATTCAATTGCAGCGCAACCCTTTATCCCCACAAAGCTTCACGATGCGAACGCACTATGAATAATATATAAGCCTATAGTCATAGAGACGCAGCTCCGTCTCCCTGAATGATATTTAAAAAAGTCAGTAAAATTGTCAGTAGAGAATCGACCGTCGGACATCAAGGATGGACCGCGAAATAGAGCAGCGTAAAATCAAGACTACCGTCCAGAATAAAAACTTCGACTCGGACGTGGAATACGCGATTAAATTAAATCGCTGGTTATTGAAGCCATTCGGGATTTGGCCGTTAAATTCGTCATCTACAAAATTTGACAGAGGAATATCAGTCATTTCCCCATCCATTTGCTACTTCCTGCTGTTCTTCGTGATGATTCCGTCCTTCGTCGCAATGTTTATCAGTGAAAAAGATTTCAAAGGAAGACTAGAGATTGTGGGGCCCACGAGTTTCATTATTATGGTTGTTTTAAAGTATTTTTTCTTTATCATTCGTGGCGAGAATCTTAAACTGTGCGTTGTTACTATCATCAGTGACTGGAGAAAGGTTCAGGCAAAGGAACAACGTAAAATAATGTTTAGAAACGCAAAGATTTCTCGATTTTTTACAATAATTTGTGTCTCGTTCATGTATTGTGGTGGAATCTTTTACAGTATCTGTTTGCCTCTGATAACGGCCAAATCTTTGACAAGTGGCAATAACTTGACTATTAGAATTCTGCCATATCGATGTAATTTTATAATCTTTGATCCGTATAGGCGACCAATTTTTGACATTGTGTATACTGTGCATTGCTTGTGTAGTGTCATTATGTATTCTATCACAACGGGTATCTGCAGCCTAGCTGCAAAATTTGTGATGCATGCCTGTGGACAGTGCGAAATCGTTATGTCACTTTTGGAAAATCTTATTGACGACGACAAAGAATGTTCTAATATTGTGGAAAGCAAATTGGCTGCTGTTATTTTACAACATTTGCATGTGATCAGGTAAACTAATTACTTAAGTAAAACAAAATGTTTCATGTGTATCATGAATTTACTTTGGACAATTGACGTGCATGAATATTTTCTAATTGGTCAAGATTCATATGTTCGCTTAGATTTGTGACGCGCGTGGAGGATCTGTTAAACGAAGTGTGTCTTGTGGAATTTCTGGGCTGCACTATGAACATGTGTCTTGTCGGATATTACCTTATAACGGTATGGCTAAATATTAATGAATACAAATTTAAATGCTGCTTTCAATTGTTATATCATTTGCAGGGATTGGAATCAGCTGACACCGTTAGATTCATTACTTTCACTCTACTATTTATATCTTTCACGTTTAATATTTTCGTATTTTGTTATATTGGTCAAATATTGACAAATCATGTATGTCAGCACACAGTTAATTGTGATATTTAAATTATTGAATCATAATAATATACCATATGTGATACAGTGCCATCAAATTGGAGAAGCATCATACATGATCGATTGGTATCGCTTCCCAGGAACCCAAGCACAATTTCTGATATTGCTAATTGGCGTCGCAAATCGACCAATAAGACTCACAGCTGGTAAAATGGTCCATTTGTCTTTTCCATGTTTTGGCAACGTAAGTACGCAAAAGTAAGATTCACAAAAATGTTTCAGTAGGTATTTAAGGTGGTTCGATCACTCAAGCACTTCCAAGATACAGATCGGAATTTGATACGTGCGTACCAAATTTCAGAATTAATTACCGTCTGGTATAGGATATGTACGAAATGAAATTAGCCAAAAATGCACTATACAGATATACTTGACTTGCTAAAATAGCAATACATTTTTCGAGATAACTCAGTTTCCAGGCGGTAAAAATGAATGAAATTTCTAGGAGACACTCCTTTTACATCAAAAATTACTAAGATGATTTTTAAATTGTCAGTCTTGGAATTTTTAGCATTCTTTAATGCGTTATTTAAATAATATGTGATGTAAAAATGTTTTTAATGATGGATCCATGTCCTTCCCTTTGTCTCAAAGATGATTTTTTACATAGGAAATATTTTTATAATCAACTATGTACTGATATCTACATAAATTAGAATATAATTATTATGATGCTAGACGAACCACCTTAACAAGTAAGCTCGAAACTACAGTATACTATATTCATATACAGGGTGATTCAGTACAAACCTATCAATTGAAGTTTATGATATCAGACAAATCCAATGCACAAACAAACTTCAATTGGTACCTTTGACATGCACAAAGTTACAGTTATACAAAAAAGTATACATATCCTGTCGTGATATACACTATCCATACAACGTATAACAAAACATCGATAGACAAAATACCCCACGTTTTGGTTGCTCTTATATTCTTTGTAAAACTTTAAAATAATTTTCTTGTATATGATTTCTCTCGGCGAGAAGGAACTTCATTATTGAAAGGAGTGCATATACTTTTTCTTACATCTGTACATATTTGAGCCATGCACAACACATTCATAACATTATTATAATTAATCAAGCATAATATTTTTATACAAATGTTATTTTAGGTAGTAAAAGCTTCAGTGGCGTACCTGAATATCCTTAGAACAGTGACAACATAAATGTGATTATGTGTAGTCTGGGCAGTCGATATAAAATATAAGTATAAGCACAGAATTCAGTAAGCAGTTCCTATGTCAATTGTATTCTCTCTTGATGTCCATTGGCGTGCGAGTAAACGAAATATCTGAATCCAATCGTCCAATCGATACAACTCATATCCTAGTCATAAAATTGTACAAATCACTTGCACCGCACTTTTGGCTATGTTTCTTTCACGATACAGCAATTTACTCATAATGCATGCAAATGAATGTCTACGTTGCGTCTTGTCCCCACAAAGTCGCCTGATGCCATCAAAGCATAAATTATGGATAAGTCTGTATTTCAAGCGACAAAGTTCTGTCTCTCTGAAATGCATTAAAAAAATTGTCGGTACAATCACCAGTAAAGACTAGTGCAAAGACTAGAGTAATATTCAGTAAAAGATCGACAGTGAGACAGGAAGGATGGATTACAAAATAGACAGGGAGAAAACTGAGGCCTATATTCACGATAAAAATGCAGATTCGGATGTGGAATACACGCTTAAGTTGAATCGCTGGCAATTAAAACCATTGGGACTTTGGCCACTGAATTCGTCATCGGTTAAATTCGACAAAATAATATCAATAATCTCACCACCAATTTGCTGCCTTTTAATGTTCTTCATGATTATTCCATCCTTCCTTGAAATCCTCATCAGTGCGAAAGATCTTAAAGCGGCACTAGAGATTGTGGGACCCACAAGTTTTGGTGTTATGGTTCTTTTAAAATATCTTTTCTTTATCTCTCGTGGCGAAGAGCTTAAAATGTGTATTGATATTATAATTAATGATTGGCGAAATGTTCAGGCAAAGCAAGAACGTGAAATCATGATACGTAACGCAAGAATTGATCGAATATTCGCAATAGTTTGTATTTTATTTATGTATTGTGGTTCCATGTTTTTTACTATCTTTCTACCTCTGATAACGGCCAAATCATTGACAAGTGGCAATAACTTGACTATTAGAATTCTGCCATATCCTTGCAATTATGTACTGTTTGATCCATACGAAAGACCAGTTTTTGAGATTGTGTATATTGCGCACTGCTTCTGTAGTTTCGTTATGTGTTCCATAACAACGGGTATCTGCAGCCTAGTTGCAAAGTTTGTGATGCATGCCTGTGGACAGTGCGAAATCGTTATGTCACTTTTGGAAAATCTTATTGACGACGACAAAGAATGTTCTGATATTGTGGAAAGCAAATTGGCTACTATTATTTTACAACATTTGCATGTGATCAGGTAAGCTAATTACTTAAGTAAAACAAAATATTTCACGTGTATCATGAATTTACTTTGGACAACTGACGTGCATGAATATCTTCTAATTCGTCAAGATTCAAATGTTTGCTTAGATTTGTGACGCGCGTGGAGGATCTGTTAAACGAAGTGTGTCTTGTGGAATTTTTGGGCTCCACTATGAACATGTGTCTTCTCGGATATTATATTATAACGGTATGGCTAAAAATTAATGAATGCAAATTTACATGCTGCTTTCAATTATTATATCATTTGCAGGAATTGGAGGAATCAGCTGACACTGTTAAATTCATTACTTTTACCCTACTATTTATATCTTTCACGTTTAATATTTTCGTATTTTGTTATATTGGTCAAATATTGACAAATCATGTATGTCAGCACAGAGTTAATTGTGATATTTAAATTAGTGGATCATAATGATATACCATATGTGATGCAGTGCCATCAAATTGGAGAAGCATCATACATGATCGATTGGTATCGCTTCCCAGGAACTCAAGCACAATTTCTGATATTGCTAATTGGCGTCGCAAATCGACCAGTAACACTCACAGCTGGTAAAATGGTCCAATTATCTTTTCCATGTTTCTGCAACGTAAGTATTCAAATCTTAAATTGATAGAAATGTTTGAACACGTAAAAACCAAAGCCAATATAATACTATATTCTTTATAACAATTTTCACTGAAATTCATTCTATCCAGCAACACATTGAACCTTTATAGGCCCGTATTCTTGAACGGTTCTCACGAATCGTGCTTAAGACCGGCCAACCTATTATAGTAAAAACAATAAGCACTTCTTCGATCCTAATGGGTCTGATTTCGTTCGCGTCACAGTGATCTAGGTCTGGTCGGTCGATAATTAAAATCTGATGAGTCTCATCTCGAACTTTTGACCTGGATTTAAGCTTATTTGTTGCGTGTTCCCAAATTATGACAAAAAATGTCTACTGCCATATCTCACTGTGCCTCTAGATTTCCTAGAAGTTTTCAATCTCGGATATTATACGACGGAATTTTACAGCTATCAAAATTTCCTAACCGTGAAATATATCGGACGATAGTTCATGTTTCCTTAGCAAAATTTTTCATTGCTAACAATAAACAAGGATTTTTTAATTGATTTCCATTGATTTACCACACATTACCTTTGACAAACTTTGTTGCCAATGGATAATTTTACTAAGGGCCGTTTACGATTAACTCTTTACCATCGAAATTTGACATATTCTCGGCAAAGCATATTTTTTTTCAACTGTTACAAACACAAAGAGTTAATACTAGCATCAGTGGTTTTTCCCGACAAATCGTAGCAGAGAATTAAAAAAAAAATGTAAAAATATCTCGATCAATCGTGCAATATTCAATGTCTTAAAACTTCATTCCTGACACTCATGTGTCTGAATACACAGACCAAGCAATGCAGAAGGCACCACGGGAACTAGTCTACCTATAATTAAACCATTAATAATTGATTAATATTTTATCATTATTAGAAAAACACTAAAATCTTTATGAAAATTACATTTTAGGTGATAAGAGCAGCAATGGCATACCTCAATATTATCAGAACAGTCACCATATGAATATAATAAACCTGTAGCCTGACAAGATAATATAAAATCTAATTATGAGTATAGAATCCAATAGTCGATTGTTATGTATATCGAGCATATTCTCTCTTAAAGTTATTACAATAAAGTGAAACTAAAAAAGTCTATGTCCACTGGCACAATCGATAACTCCTATCTTTGAAAGAGAATTGTACTCTGCATTACGCATGTACAAGTGTCTCTTCCCACGACATGACAATTCACATTGAACTCCACGTAAAAATCAATTGCAGCGCAACCCTTTATGCTTAGAGAGTTTTACGACACTTACGCACTATGAATAATATATAAGCCTATAGTCGCAGAGACGAAGCTCCGTCTCTCTGAATAACATTTAAAAAATTCAGTAAAATCCTCAGTAGAGAATCGACCGTCGGACATCAAGGATGGACCACGAAATAGAGCAGCGTAAAATCAAGACTACCGTCCAGAATAAAAACTTCGACTCGGACGTGGAATACGCGATTAAATTAAATTTCTGGTTATTGAAGCCATTCGGAATTTGGCCGTTAAATTCATCGACGACTCAATCCGAAAGACTAATATCAGTGATCTCTCAACTCGTTTGCTGCTTCCTATTGCTCTTCATGATGATTCCGTCCATTATAGAAATGTTCGTCAGTGAGAAAAATTTTAAAGCAAGACTCGATATTTTGGCACCCACGAGTTTTTCTGTTACGGTTGCTATTAAATATATTGTATTTATAATTCGTGGTAGACAGCTTAAAACGTGTATCGATACCATCATTAATGATTGGCGTAACGTCCATGAGAAACAAGAACGTGAAATTATGATACGTAAGGCAAGAATTGCTCGACTTTTCGCAATAACTTGTGTCTCTTTTATGCATTGTGGTGGATTTTTTTACAGTATCTTTTTGCCTCTGATAACGGCAAAGTCATTGACGAGTGACAATAACTTGACTATTAGAATTCTGCCATATCGATGCAATTATATATTCTTTGATCCATATAGGCGACCAATTTTTGACATTGTGTATATTACGCACTGCTTCTGTAGTTTCGTTATGTGTTCCATAACAACGGGTATCTGCAGCCTAGCTGCAAAGTTTGTGATGCATGCCTGTGGACAGTGCGAAATCGTTATGTCACTTTTGGAAAATCTTATTGACGACGACAAAGAATGTTCTGATATTGTGGAAAGTAAATTGGCTACTGTTATTTCGCAACATTTGCATGTGATCAGGTAAATTAATTAATTACGTAAAAGAAACTGTTTCATGTGTATCATGAATTTACTTTGGACAATTGACGTGCATGAATATTTTCTAATTGGTCAAGATTCGAATGTTTGCTTAGATTTGCGACGCGCGTGGAGGATCTGTTAAACGAAGTGTGTCTTGTGGAATTTTTAGGCTGCACTATGAACATTTGTCTTGTTGGATATACCGTTCTGACGGTATGGCTAAATGTTAATGAATACAAATATAATTGCTGCTTTAAATTTTTATATCATTCGCAGGGGTTGGAATCAGCTGACGCTACTAAATTCGTTACTTACTCAGTACTATTTATATCCTTCACGTTTAATATTTTCATATTGTGCTATATTGGCCAAATACTGACGAACCATGTATGTCAGTACGCAGATAATTGTGACATTTAAGTTATTATAGGATAATAATATACCATATGTGATACAGTTCCATCAAATTGGAGAAGCGTCATACATGATCGATTGGTATCGCATCCAAGGAATCCAAGCACGATTTTTGGTATTACTAATTGGTATAGCAAATCGACCAATAAAACTCACAAGTGGTAGAATGATCCAATTGTCTTTCCCGTGTTTCTGCAACGTAAGTACTCTGATATAAAATTGACAGAAATATTAAAACAGCACTAAAATCTTTACGAAAATGATATTTTAGGTGATAAAAGTATCAATGACATACCTAAATATTCTCAGAAAAGTGACAGCGTAAATATCATTAAACTGTAGCCTGGCAAGATAATATAAAATGTAATTATAAGCACAGAATTCAGTAGTCGATTGTGATACCAAACAAATCCTCTCCTGAAGCGAAAGTAAAAAGAAGTCCACAGCCAATGTCACAATCGACAGCTCGTACCTTTGAACTAGAATTTTACTCTGCACTCGCACACGTGTCTCTTCCCAAAATATAGCAATTTACTTTGAAATCCACGTAAAAATCAATGGCAGCGCAATCCTTTATCCTCGTAGAGTTTCACGACGCGAGCACACGATCATTTATTTATATGCTCATGAAGTCTATACTCACAGGGAAAAAACTCCTTCCATGGATTTTTAACAATACTGTGAGTGAATGTTCAATATATATATAATTCAATATGTAATCAAAATAGACGTGTGTGTTGAGATTTGTCACAAATGTGGAAGATCTTTTTTAAATGAAATATGTTTTATGAATTTTTTGGGCGGTACTACGAATATGTGTCTTTTTGGATGTTACTTTACGACGGTAAACAGTATTGTGCATCAGACAATACCTATGTGACATTTGTGAATAAATATTTTCATTAGAGATTTGGGTAAACTGGAGTGCACTGATGCTCATTAAGTCATTACTCTCTTCTTTCTCTGAACGTCTATAACCTTTAATATTTTCATATTCTAGGATACCGGCAAATTATTAACGCATCATGTGTCTGCTTGTGACCAAAATTGCCGAAAGACTAATAGATTATTATATTTATATAAGAAACAGTTTCATCAGATTGGAGAAGCATCGTACGTCATCGATTGATATCGCCTCCCAGGCACCCAAGAACGATTTTTGATATTGATAATCGGTATCGCCGATCGATCAGTAAGACTCATAGCTGGTAAAGTGGTCCAACTGTCGTCCCTATGCTTTGACAATGTAAATTGACATGAAAGCATCAATTAATCCGAATGAAATGTCACCATTTTTCATTTCGGTTAGTCGAATTCGAATTCAATACACGCTAACTTTTACTTAACCCGGGAATAGCTGCGTCGGTCGTCTAAGACTGATTGTGAGTAATGGGGTACCTGTGGTTTTACATAATTGTCAGAAACCCAAATGCACGGTAGCACTGAAATAAAAATCCCTGAGTGGTTATTTTCCTGAAATTCCAATTTATGGAAAATACAGTACTCTGTTACAGCCGTGCATTGAAGGTATGTTGAGACATGCATCAGTACCACAGCGTCTGTATTTTCAATACATCAGCATTTCAATAGAATAACCATTCGGAGAATTTTATTTCAGTGGTATGGTACATACGGGTTTTTAAATATTATGTGAAGTCATGGTTGCCACCCCCTGTCAAGGGTCAGACCAGTACTGATCATTTGTTTGGCGATCAGTTATCTTGGAATCAGTTTACCGATCTAATAAAAATTGCAATCTTACGAATTTCATGTCAGAGAAACTGGAGCAGTTAGCGACGAGTCTCCGGGACTATTTTATTCCTCGTAAAAAGTAAAATCAGAAATAATCGTCGAATCAAAGGGGCTTGCGAAATTATAACCTCCCGTTTAGACTTCCGTCTCACGCACTACTTGTTATACACCCGCGATTTTATTTTAATTAAAGCGCCACGAAGATTTTTATAAAAGTATTTTAGCTGTTAAAAGCGGTAATGCCACACCTAAATACTTTTCGAACGATGACCGCACAAGTATAACAAAACTGTAGTATCACAGGATAATAAAGAATGTAATTACAAGCACAGAATCCAATAAACATCATATCAGAGAAACTCTCACTTGAAGATTGAAGATACCTCACCGATGTGCAACTTAAACAGAAATGGGTATATCCAACCATACAATCGATGAAACTCATATCTTCGAAATAAAATTGTACCTTACACTCGTACACGTGTTCTTTCCCACGGTATAGCAATTTACTTTGAAATCTATATAAAAATCAATGTCGACGCAACCCTTTATTCCTGTGAAGAATCACGAAGCAATCGTAGTATGAATTATATATAAGACTATACTCGTAACGAAAAAGCTTCGTCTGTCTGAATGAGAAAAAAAATTCGATGAAAACGTCAGTACGGAATCGACTGTGAAACAGTGAGGATGGAGGATAAAAGAGGGTGGAACAAAATCAAAAGTGACGTTCAAAATAAGAATTACGATTCGGACGTGGAATACGCGATAAAATTAAATCGATGGTTATTAAAACCAATTGGCATTTGGCCGTTGGAGTTATCGTCATCAAGAGCCGAGAGAATTGTCACGATAACTTCCGCTATTACGTGTTGCCTTTTATTAAGTTTCGTTTTAACCATTCCATGTTGCATTGAAATGTTTTCCTCCCAAAAGGATTTTAAATCTAGACTGGAAATGCTTGGGCCTTCGAGTTTTTGTGTTATGGCTGTTATTAAATTTTTCTTTTTCCTAATTCGCGGTAAGGAAATTAGATTTTGCATCGATTCCGTCGTTACCGACTGGCGAAACGTCGACGTACAGGAGGAACGTGATATTATGTTACGGAAGGCAAAATCTGCGCGATTATTAACTACGGTCTGTGCGCTCTTTATGTATTATGGGGGCATTTTTTACACTACTTATTTACCATTAACGACAGCCAAGGCATTATCGACCGAAAATGTTACCATTAGAATTTTACCTTATCGTTGCAATTTTATATTGTTTGATCCGTACGCGCCACTGGTTTTCGACATCATTTATTTTCTGCAATGTTTAGCCGCTGCTTTTATGTTCACCTTAACGTCGGGAGTTTGCAGCTTGGCTGCGAATTTTATAATTCATGCATGTGGACAGTGTCAAATTATTGCATTACTCTTGGAAAATCTCGTCGACGGTAGAGGAAATACTTCAACTACCCTTGAGAAGAGAATAGCTGTTGTCATCTTGCGACACTTGCATCTGCTGAGGTAATTCAATTTTTTAAGATAATGTACGTTTTTATCTCGTGGGTTGAACTTAGATTTTTTTTTAATTAGGTTTGTGGCACGCGTGGAAGATGTCTTGAATGAAATTTGTCTTGTGGAATTTTTAGGTTGCACCCTTAATATATGCCTTCTTGGGTATTACTTTATAACGGTACGGCAATAGGGTTAATTAATACATATTTAACTATCACGTTGTATTATTACGAAATTTTACAGGGATTGGAAACAGCTGATACAGCTAGATTCGTTACTTTTGCTCTACTGCTTATATCCTTCACGTTTAATATTTTTATATTTTGCTATATCGGCCAGTTATTGACAAATCACGTATGTTTACGTTTGAATAATTATAAATGATTAATTAATAAACCATTCTAAACTATCACATATAATACAGTGTCATCAAATTGGAGAAATATCTTATATGATCGATTGGTATCGCATCCCGGGAACCCAGGCACGATTTTTAATATTGCTAATTGCTATCGCTAATCGACCAGTAACAATCACAGCTGGTAAAATCGTCCCACTGTCGTTTCCGTGTTTTCGTGATGTAAGTCCACGTGCACTCTGAATCGTATTGAATAATACACCAAAATTTCATGTATTTTAATACAATATTTCAGGTATTAAAAGCTGCATTAGCTTATCTGAATATGCTTCGAAAGGTGACCACCTAAATCATGAATTGTGTACTTCAAATAACATTATAAACATAATTACTCTAAGAAAAAAAACGAAAGACCCAGCAAATGCAATTATCACATGTAAATTTTCGAGACTTGTTATTACTGTACGATAACACGTAATTGTTAAGAAATGTGTTTGCTGAGAAGTCGTCTTAGACATTCCTAAATGTTCAAACTTTTTATGGTACAAATATGTATTTTATCGCCGTATCATAAACTAGTCACAAATCGATTAAGATAACGATAATAGACTAATGGGTATAATATAAATATAGTTTTACCAACTGAAACTTAAAATTACACTTTCTACCCTCTTCCGCGTACAGTAACATATACGAATTGAATAATAATTGAACTTCTTAACCTCTTTAAACAACTTTAATTTGTCTCTGCGGATCAAGTAACGATGTGTCCAAATTATTTGTCCTGTTCACAAGTTACCTCAGGAAGTCCATTCGATTGTGAGCTGCCGAACCGCAACAGCAATGACAAACGCAAGAAATAACGTAGCCAAAATGATTCTAAGTAAATCATACAAAAACGACATGGAATACGCAACATTTTACACACGTTGTCAGTTAAAATCAATTGGTATATGGCCGTATACTTGTGAAGTGTCAAATTATCAAAAAATTGCGCGAATTATTTTAATAATAATCTGCTGTTTACTGATGAGCTCAGCTATACTATCAATTGGCCTTTACATTGTTCTCGACGAAGAAAACTTGCAAGGACGACTGGTTTTGATAGGAAATGTCAGTTTTTGTATAATATCATTGATAAAATATACAATTGTTCTTGTGGATGACAATCGCATAAAATGTTGTCTAGATAAAATGACAACCGATTTTCGAGATATTGATCCGCGGGATCATATGATTATGAAGAAAAATGTGGATATAGGGCGGTTTTTTACAATGATCTGTTCTGCTACTACATTTGGCAGTACCTTCCTTTTTATTCTTATTATGCCTAATTTTCCAGAAACTATTGTTGATAATCGCAATGTCACTCTAAGATCTTTGCCGTATCCTAGTGATTATTACTTTTTTGATCTACGGTTTACTCCTGCTTTTGAAATCATTTACTTTATACAAAGTCTAGTTGTTTATATTGTTTGTACAATCAGATCTGGAACTTGTAGCTTGGCTACTAACTTTGTTACTCATGCTTGCGGACAATGTGAAATCATTGTGACTCACATTAATGATCTGGTTGATGGATATAGAGAAGAATTTAATACTTTTGATAGCAGAATGAGAGATATTATACAGCATCACTTGCGCCTGATAAGGTAGGTTAATTTTATATGGATTTTTTGGTCTTGGCAATTTTTCAATATGATCTTTTCCAATCTTTTGAACATTTTTTTTAAGATCATTGTGATTTATAGATTTGTAGCGGATGTGGATTATATTTTTAACAAAATATGTGTCATGGACTTATTAGGATGCACATTGAGTATATGTATTCTTGGATATGAGTTTATTATGGTATATGAAATAATATTAAATCTGTGTTTTAAATGATTTATTATCTTTGATACTTCAATATATCGACAAATATAAATTTAGAATTGTGAAATTCAATTATTCATTTGCCATGTAATTATGAATACCAATTTCAGGCATGGCAAGATTACAATACACTAGGAACTATTTTCCATATTCTTTTAATGGCAGCTGTTGTATATAATATTTTTATATTCTGCTACCTCAGTGAATTTCTAGCACAAAAGGTATCTTTCTTTCAAATACTTCAGCGACATAGTAATTTGAAATTAATACAACTATGGAACAGTGCCAGGATATCGGAGAAGCTGCATATATGATTGACTGGCATCAACTTCCAGCAGAAAAAGCAATGAATTTGCAAATGATTATGAATATTTCTGTACGTCCTATGAATCTCACTGCTGGAAAATTTATGAAACTGTCACAAAGAACTTTTACTGATGTAAGTATTCATTGATAATAATTTCAAAGACATGAATTTAACTGCTCAAAGTTTACGTTTAAAAATCAAATCCTGTCATGATGCCATGTAGTTTTAAACATTTTTAAATCCATGATGATTGAAATTTTCAGGTATTAAAAGCAGCAATGGCATATATAAATATTCTACAAGCATTGACAATTCGTTCATAATTGATTGTGCCATTTATTTATTGGTCTTAATTTTGTTTGAAACAATTTATGTACAAATTAAAACACTGGCTGCACTAAAAGAATAATAAAACAATAATCTTGAGCTAAAGCAAATTCATGGTATACTTTTACCTGACACTAATAATTTTGCAGTTATTGGAAATTATAATCAATGCGATAAAATAGTCATTATAAAGAGAAATATTGGCATTATATTTGACAAATATTATTAAAAAATATTATACATCTGTGATAACATTATTCATAACATACATATATAATTCTAAATATTGCAAAATTCATGACTGCAGTAAAAATCGATAATTCTATTCTTAATTGTTTTCAAATTTGACGCGCAGGTACAAGAGACAATCCTTTAAACAAATTCTGGTGCGTTGTATCCTTTCCTCCACACAGCATCCTTCAAGTATGAGTTAATTGCGGAATTTGCCAGCATATTTTCAATAATAGGTTTAAAACCGAGCTGACTGGCCAACATATATTTACACTCAATATCGGATAATTGTGAAACCAATATTTGCATATTTTCAGCCATTTGTTTGGTAATAGATTTTTCTAATTGATATCTATCAACAAAATAAGTAATTAATATACTGTATGCAAAGTTTTGATTGTAAAATATTTTCGTTTGCCAATAACTTGAATACAATCGCTTCTCGTTACCTACACTTTCTGCACTTTCCAACAAGTGAAGAGAACTGACCCACTATGTAAACATTTCAGTCCTACACTTTATACTGTCTCTAAAAATATGAAAATATCGGTACTCACCTTTTTGCGCAATCTCGAACAGCAACAGTTAGAGCAGCTACATTGGACATCATAAATTCCTTTAAATATCTTGTCTCTCCATTCACAATGCAATGAGTATAAATGGCTCCGGCCCAATCCACATGATGATTGTAAGCCCTCTCAAGTATAAGGGCTTGCGAGAAACTCAAACTTTGACATATCACTTTATCAATTTCATCCGTATTTAAATTGAGAATGCACACCACTTGCTGATTCGACGATGCTGTGACGAATAATGAAAGCTGAAGAGCAATTAGTTGCGCTTGATGTGAACATCGAATTGCGAGATTCAATTTATTGTCCTGTCAAAAGAATAAATTTAATATGAGCACTATATTGTTGTTAAACGAGAAACTTATCCAGAGAAACTATTCGCACAACCACTCGCTTTCAAAGACGTAATGCGATTGCACAGACATATCGATCATAAGTAAGTTTTGCCATACGGTTGCTACGGCGATATTTACACAACACAAAAAAGCCGATTGGCTGGCATAAAAAGGTCTAGTTTAAATCGCTTGATTTTCATTAAAAATATTGTTAGCATTATAATTTGGAAATACCTGCAAATAGTACTGAGTTGCATGTGTCAGATTTGCCATTGTCAATTGCAATTTTTTTTCGATTATTTCAGACTTCATGAATGATCGAATGTTATTTTGAAATGAAGTGGTACCGCGACTATAATTTTTAGTTACAGATACCAATTCATTTATAGTTTCCTTGGCTTCACGTTCCCACATTAGTGCTATTTCGTGATACAGTCGAAAATGTAACGCGACTAGATTGAAGAGATCTTTGTTCTCTGGACACTGACGTCTTACAAATTCTAATAGAGCCATTTTCAAGCCTGGTACCTATATAATGATTAAAAGAAAGATAATAATCTGTAATCATCATATTATCATTAAAATGTATACCTTATCAAGACCTTTTCCTAACAAAAATTCAAATTGATCGTTCTCCTTCAAAATCTGAAAAATATAATTCATTTCCATGAACCGACCAACGCCTGTTACTAGACGCACCTGTAAAAAAGATATTGTCAAAATTTCAAATGAACTTTAATTATTAATTTTTTAAATAGAAATAAACTTACTAATAGGCTCCACTGTTTAAGATTTTGTAATGAAATAGCAAGATGTTGGCACTTTCGAAGTATAGATGCTATTCCTTCCATATTACATGATGCCGTAAAGCAATCATGAGACCGTATTAAAAGTTCAACTATTATCTTCAATGTTAAACCTGTGATAACAGAGAGTATAATGTTAATGATTAAACACAAATAAAGCTTTATAATATGAAATACCATGAAAAAATACCGTCTCGTTTATTTCCATGAGAACGTCCTAATAACATAGTTGCCTTTTCCAGCAATTTCATACCAAGCAGAGTAGGTTCACTACACAATTCAATGATTAAATGAAAATTATTGTCCAATGGATATCCCCAAATCGCCATTAATTCATCAGCTTCCCCTGTATCATAATAAAATATTCATACACAATTATTTACCATACTAAAATACCAAAACTTCAATCTGACGTACCTTTTACTAGCATCGTAATATTTGCAAAAATTTTTTCAGCTAGAAAACAAGCAACATCTTGATTGTTTATGCGATAAGCAGCAATAATATCAGCAATAACTTCCATTTTGTGTTCACAATTCTTATCAATAATCTCTTGCAGAAACTTTCTTGGATTATCTAATGTTAATAGACTTTCATAACTTCTCCCAGAATAAATAGCTAATCTGTAGCACAATATTATTCTACTAGCAGTTGCTACTCCATGTTTAAGAGTCTCCATGAGTCTTTCAAGTAATCTTGTACAATCAAGATGCATTTGACGTTCGCTAATGGTGCTGGAAGCATTCATTACTTCAGAGGATTCGCTATGAAATGAACTTGATGAAGAAACTCTAATCAATGCTGCATTCGGTGAAGGTAATTTTTGCAAACCACGAGTACGAAAAGCACTGTGTTTCTGTTGTCTAATTTTATTAGATTTTGACAGCAACATTCTTTGTTGTGCTGTTAATTTATAAGGCGATACTTCACCCTCTGCCAAACTCAAGCACAGCATTAAGACTTGCAAGTCCTGCACGAAAATTTAATAATCATTAACAATAAATTATGTTCTACTTATATGTAACAATAATAACTTACACTGTGTTTGCAATTAAAAATAGAATTTATTCTTAAGGCTGTATCCAATCTGCCAACATCCAGAAAACGATCGATCAAAGCCTCAACAGCAATTTTTTCAGCAGGATCGTTTAACGTGCAGCTCACTTCCAGAGTAGATAGTCCTGATAGTAATTCGGTTTTTAAACTAGAAAAAATATTATCTTCGTATTCAAGTTCAATGTTACTAGGACCAGCGAGAATGCACGATTTCCACATAGCCATTTCAACGGTATCAATAGTTTGTCTGTTTATTGCACTGTGTCTCAATGTTTCAAATGCCAATTTCAGGATCTCGTATCTGTCATCAAATGAGATAGTAGTATTGCAATAAAATTTAAAATTGTAGAAATATCACACCACTCTGTTATAATTACCGTTCTTTATACGATGTAACTCTTTCAGCATATCCTATAAAAAATTCAGCTGCACTTTCATGAGAGACGTTGTACTCTTTAAAATCTGTTGCACATCGTTTCCAAGAACTTGCATCAACCTTATCCCCTTTTTTCATACTCCGCTTTAATTCACTCCGATGCTGTAAATATAAATACGTCACGCTTACACAATATATCCTGCCATTGAAACTGTTTAAAGTGTACAATTGAGATATGAACCTGGGCGAGAATTATTTTTGAACAATCCGCGTTTGCAGCTTTGGATAAAAGTAAGGCACTTTCATAATTTTCAATTTTCAAAAGATCATTTATACATCGTTCAATCTCCTTTTCAAAATTGCTGTTATTTTCTTTGACGTCAAATTTTGTGAAATCCAAAGTTATATCGGTATCGAAGAGGATAGTGACTAGTTTCAACAGACACTCAAAATTGGGACAAGATGCTGGAAAAAAAAGGGCGCTATATAATTTATAAATGTGAGTACGATATATTTGCATACTAAAATTGATTATTAAATAATTAACCTGGCAGATCCGTGCTGAACTCGCATTTAATTAGCAAATCTAAAAATTGAATACAACAGCGACTACTACGAAAACAATTGTTCAAAACGGTTAAAATGCATTTGACAGCCACTGTTGCAATCCAATAAGCATTTTCCAAGTATGTCACGTCCGGAGAATCCCAGTTTATCATTTTCTAAATGAAATCTATTATTAGTACCAAGTATAATCAGAAATAAATAATTATTAACCTCGATAATTATGCTTACATTGCACTTAAGATTTGAACAACCAGCTTTAAAGCTTGCCAAATCGTCCTTGCAGGTTTTGAAATCTCCCAAGTGCACACATTGCCTCAAGAACTTGATAAAAGGACACAGCGGATTCTCCTACAATATTAAATTTAATATTCAGATAAATGTATTAATAAAAACAAAGATTATTAATCACTGTATCCTACCGGCATAAATATTTCCAAACTTCTATTTAGTGAGTCGATATAGCCAAGTATTAGCACACTCTGTATGAGATGTAAGACTTTGGCAGCTGACCATATTTGATGCTGCAAACAATCTTCGTACTCGGAAAGAAACTCTTCGTTCTCCACTGACATTACCAGCCAGGAGCACCAATAAGCCGCAGAGGAGGATGGCTGTGCTCAAAGAGTTCTTATTGCTTCGTATAATTATAAGCATAATTATTCTGACTTTCTCGTCAAGAAAGAAACGACATACCTCGTAGCATGTAGCAAGGACAGTGAGTATTGGAGAATAGTTTAATCGAGCAGCATTGAGTAATGAACCAGGTGGATCCTGGCTCTGATGACATTTAAGGATTATCAACCACAGATCATTGGGGAAAATGAAATTATCGTAATTTGAAATACAATTTTCAAAATTTCCTGTGTACGATTCTAGTGAGCTGCTTGTATCCGTTGAGCCTGATGATATACTTGAACCTGGTGAGTCCTATTTGATATAGAACATTGAGATAGATTTATAATAGAAACATAAAATTATTGTACATAATGTTTTAAAGTACTTACATGTTGTTTGAGTCCAATTTTTGAATAGAGTAATTGCCTTGAATCTCTTAATTTTAATTTTTGCGTGTTACGGTTTGGTACATTTGGTCTTAGAAGTTGAGAATTATTTAAACATACTAACAAGTGTTCCCACAGATTTGCATTTTCGAACTGCTTAACATTTTCTAGAACCTAAGATTTTTTAAATTGAAAAATGTTTATTTTTTTATGAAATATAAAACTTGTAGATTATTAAAAATTCAGTCACGTACCTGATCCAGAGGATACGCAAAGATGTGTCCAACAAGAATATATTCAAACCAAAAATTATTTTTAGCAAGAAATTGTAATAAGGTGACAGGCAATGATGTATCATGTAATTTTGCAAATCGCACAATGACATCCCATATTTTTAATGACTCAACAAATTTTGTTGCATCATTAATAATGTTCATAGTGAGACATGAATGATAACTAAGTTCTAAATATGACAATATCGATTTTAATTCTTTTTGATTGTTGTACATTGCAGCTTCTAAAAAACTCCCTGAAGATAAAAAAATTATTGCCAAATTTATCAAATATGTCATTATATTATATAAATTAATCTCATGCCGCTCATACCAACAGAAATGTTCAGTTTTTCCTGGACATAATTTGCTACTGCTACGTGAAGTCTCAAACTTTCAGAATTCATTCCCAAAATTTCCATAAAAGAAATGCAGCTGCAAACGATACTAGTTTCTTTCAAATGCTTAAGGCCAAATATGTGTATATCGAGCGACGACTGGGATCTCCTACAGAATAAATCATTGAGTAAAAAATAATTAAACAATAATATTACGAAAGATATAAAAATATTGTTACGTTTTAGAAGACACATAGCCATGAATCTGATCCTGTTGTTGTTTCATTGTAGTCGCAGCCATATGCGGTCTTGCTTCCTTCAAATAATTCAAGTAAGAAAATTTCTCATTGTGTCCATATTTTTTTGAAATATTTTCATTTGAGAAATTGGGCATCCATCCAACTTTCTGGCGCCATTTAAACGCTTGAGTAGCATGGAAATTTTTAAAACCATCTAAAAGTTGATAACTTGTCACTTCATTTTTGTCACAACAATCATCACACATTGATTGTTTTAAATGGGGTAGACGTGATAAAGCCTCTTGTATAATTTCTTTTGGAATAATTTCATCAGCAATATTTAAGTCATTTTCATCCATGAAAATTTGTAAACATTTCTTCTTCACATCAATGCCTTCCTCATTGTGTATTAATGTTCCAAGCTTTTTTCCATATTGCAGGAATATGATGATGAATGTTATGAGATAATTATCCTTGAAAAATTGATTTGGATTATTTGAAATATATTTAATGGTGGCTATTATCCCATTCTGCAGAGCATCGCTGAGTGAGTCTTCGACAATGCACATGCTTTTTAAAGTTCTTGATAATTTTTCACTTTTTATATCAGATTCTTCTATCTTATTATCTACCATATAATTTCTTGAGTACAGTCTAATATCCAGTTTTGCCATAAAATCATTTTCATTTATGTTACAAGACGTAAGCGATAATATTTTATCGAATTGCTCTGGTATTGTTCCATTGTTAAAGAATCTTGCTAACAGTTGACTTATATTCTGCTGTTCCTTTTCCATAAATACTCCATACCTAAAATCATGCAGGTATGTTCAAAGATCATTTAATAGCACAATATTAAATTCATATAATATTTGTTATACCTTGATAGATAATTCAGGACGAATTCACTTGTAATAACAGGAATATTTGTTTTGTCTAACAATTGAACCATGTCTTTGGTAATTTTTAAATTGGATACAATATTTTTTACGTCATTATTAATATTTTCATTAATTGTCTCATTGTCTCTTAGGCTCGATGAATAATTCATGTCAATCCAGAAACAAATCATATCATATCTATTGGTCATTAGTAGATAATTCCAAACCACAGAACTCTGTAATTGTTCATTTAATGTTGAGTCATATATATGAAAATATATTTCTGTACATAAAGCCAATTTTATCTCCATTGCTAATTGCATCATTTCGTCTATTGATTTGTTTGTTGTCGATCCAATATCTTCAGACCTGCAACATTTAGGAATTTTTAATAATGATATTGTAAGTAACTAGTATAATTTCAAATATTATTTTCTGTACCGAGAGTTCAAAGTATATATAGACTTACAGATATATTTTTTTATACTTGTTGATAAAATTAATAATGTTCCATGCTTCCACCTGTGCTTCTTGAAAGCCATTAACTTTTATCAAATGCTGAACTAAATATTCTTGAAGTTTTGAATTTTTACTCTTCATGCAGATTGCAGCAATATATTCCTTAGGACATTTACCCTAAAGCATATATTTACATTTAGCAAATAATTGATAGAATACACATTGATCTATTATCTATAATAAATTTTAACTTCAAAATAAAGGATCTTACAACATTTTGCAGGATATGGGAAGCTCTGTGCACTTGTAATTTTCCAAGTAACTCTTGAACCCAAACATCAACTTCCTTGTCAAAGTATATCTTTGCTTCATCTAGAGAACATTGCCTTCTATCGGCTAGAAATGTTTGAGCTAATTTTATATGAGTTCCCTTTGCAGATGATTCTCTAACAACCTCACGATCACCTAAAGCACGCCAACCTGACCACACTCCGGCAAGTTCCCCAGTCAAACACTCCATAGGAATGCCTCCAACAGTTTTAACTTCCATTCTCACAATTACTCATTTAATGCCAAATCTCAATCTGTGTTCAAAGAAATATAAAATTTTAGTTAATGATTCAGAATTGCCATCTCACAGTTAAACATCATATCATTATTCAAACTCTTCAGGTAGAATCAATCAGCTAGAAAACACTTACTAAATGTTAACATGAAGCAATTCCTGACAATACCTGCATCCATATATTTGACAATCAACTATTCTATGATGTTGAGCAACTCGTTCAATGTCTCATCTCGTCTTGTCAATTATTTTTTTCCATCCATATTAAAATTCTGCTGAAATAAAATATTATTCATAATGATAATGGCACTAGTTGAATAATATGTTTTAAAGATTCTTGTGTCACATAATCCTTAATAAAATAATTATGTACCGCGCAACGGTTGACAATTCTCAATTGTCATATACCCATCTACTTAATCATATCAGCAATGAGTGTTTTTCTTTTATCGACACACTTCGATACAATGGTGTTGCATTTACGGCTTCACAAGATATTTTGAATCTGATATATGACATCTCACCTCTATGCCCTTTGTCCATTGAACGCAGCTTCCTACCTTTGGTACACGAGGTCCAATCCCAAATAAATATTCCTTACAATTTACAATTTCTGTCAAAAATTACAAACATATTCAATCACTACGTTTACACGGCGGTCTTAAACCGTTTAGTTAATACTGATCTAGAAGAATAGACAAATCATACGCATTTCTACTTGTAAGGAATGTTTGGGATTGGTCAATTCCGTCAATTCCGTCAATTAACTAACCGATTTAAAGACCATCGTGTAAACGTAGTCATTAAGGGTCATTCTACAATGGAACGTTGTCGGAAGACGATTGTCGCAAGTCGTTTCTACAAGCCAACCGTAGAAACGAAAAAAGTGGAAAAATCATTTTGATTGGTATATAGAAATGACTTACGACAAACGTCTACCCACAACGTCTCATTGTAGAACGACCCTAAGAGCCACGATCAGTCCTGATTACCGACTGAGGATTCTGATGGAATCATAGATATAGAAATATAGGGATGATTTCGTTCTTGACTTTCTTTCTGACTTTCGTTCGATTCCACGACCCCTCCCGCCCTTCCCCTGCGCCGGCGACGTCCGGTGCGTTTCTATGTTTACCCAGTTTATATGTTTTTTTTATTAAGTTAGAAAATTTTAAAAGCTCTGTAGATACATACATTTTGTAGTCATTTTTCTCTCTATTAAACTAAATACCTAACAAAAATACGAAGTTTTTAATTTTCTAATATTATACTTTGTATGACCTTCCCTTAGTATGACGTATTTGTCATTTCCTTTCGATGTCATTATAAGGGGATTCTAATGTATTTCTATATCTATGGATGGAAATTATAGATTTACGTCAATGCACTCAAATCATCATTATGGTAGATGTGATTCATGGCATTGGTTAAATACTGTATGTAATCAATCTTAAAATAAAAATTAAATAAATGTTTTTCACTAAATGTTTGTATTACTTATACCTCCAGTATGCAAAATAAACGCCCCCGGGTGGGCTCGAACCACCAACCTTTCGGTTAACAGCCGAACGCGCTAGCCGATTGCGCCACGGAGGCTTAGAAAAGGTGCTTAAAAGGACTTATTTCAGTGTGAGATGATACTTTATAAATTATTTAATGTAATCTTTCAATATCAAATTTTAGATCTTGAGTAATTAAATTAATAATGCTCAAAATGTCCTAAATAGCAATATTGGGAGTTTATGAATTCATGTCAATTACATTCAATTTTGTTTATAAACAGTATTTTTCTGCACGGTTTTTATTTAACACCGTCTAGAAAAAAAAGTTCAATTTCCTTTTTACACGATGTCATTTGATTCAGCACGGTTAAAAAAGTTGTTTGATTTAAATTTTAAGGAGAATTCTTTCCATTTACTGTAATTTTATAGATATATTTAGGGCTGTACATATGTGCATACAATGCTCTTGTTAACAAACATTAGAGCGTCAATCAAAAATTTTGCTCTTAGCTCTTTGCGCAATACATACTTAATCAAGAAATATATCACACTTTCGAGAGTATAATGTAGTCATTGAGTTTGTATGTATATAAACATATGTATTGAACTAAAAAGTGATAATTTTAAGAAACTAATGAAATACATAGTCGAAGAGAGAGGATAAAAACACTCTCTTAAAATAAAAATATGAACACTGGTTGATGATTCCTCTTTGTCTGTTGATAAAAGTGAATTTACTTTCGGACCTTTAGAGATGGGGAAAGCGGTTCATTTGAGGGGAAATGGAACTTACTTTTTTATGTGTTAGTTATCACAAGGACATATTTTTCTATGTACGTACACGATGTCTTCTTCTACACGGTCTTTTTTACACAGTTTTTTCTGTCGCATATCAACCTTGTAGAAACAGAATTGAATGTACCTTATTTCAAAAACTGCTACTTTTTATGTCCCAAGCCATAGTAATGCCACGTTCCTATGACTCAGAACAAAAAGAATTTCTTGTTCCGGGGCCCAATCGACTATCAAGAATCATCCTCATTATCACTATAAGAATAGATATCTATCTATCATTGTATAAAATACGACACAGAATCAATAGATATTTCAAGATTAGATATACTATAACCAACTATTGTCGGATTACTCACGTAAAAAATGAAAAAGAAATCATATAATACATATAGTATATAAATTATAGATATTCCCTCTAAAATAAATCCAAAAGAAAAGCGTACGCGTTTGCAATATAATTTACGCAGAACTATATTATAAGTAAAATGCTTTGAATGTTACAAGAGAAAATGCATTTGCACGATAACAGCCTGCGATGTGGCAGATCGGCCATCTTCTTAAAGACCGGAAGCACATAATCAATCAAGACGTTACGTTATCCGCTGCGTTAGACCAGGTAATACAGATAGTATGATAAATTACTAACCTGTCAATGTTATTTTATCGATAAAGAATCAAAAGCGATAAGGATTTAACCAGTGAGAAATACCAACCCGATTAGTTGTCGAGCGAGAAAAGTTCTTGACGTTTCATCTGCAAAACGTGGAAAAGTACAATTAATCGTGTGAACAATGGACCATTGAAACATTAACCGTACAAGATATTATTAAAGTAAAAATGACGCAATTACACAGGACCCAGAGTATGCCTTTTACACTGGTAAGCTTATTAACATAACCCTTCAAATTTGTTTCTATCGCGCAACATGTACACTTACTACGACGTTAAGAATACTAATCAAATTCGCCGTGGAATTAATAAAAATATTTTTCTTGCATTTTTCAGGGTGACCATGTTTGGATTCAGACGGAAGGGAATAAAGAGTTTGATGTTCTTCGTGGTTGCAAAATTGTCAGTGTTGATAAAAAACGTGTACAAGTTTCCGATGACGATGGTAAGGTAGGTACCGATAATTATATTGAAGGCAACAACAGGGATCAGTTATTAAAGTAATATTTAATTTTATTCAGGAGTATTTTACATACCAAGTGAAGTTAACTCCTTTTATTCGATATCCATGTAAAAATTACCTTTAACTGACCGAGTACTTTCGAATAACCCTGTGTATTTGAAAAATATAGTAACGTACACAATACGTAGGTGTTCTTGATAGGAGGACAAATGTTTTATTATCCATTGATAACGATTATTTTATAGTTACTAATTTCGTAGCAATAATTGTAGATAGCTGAATCGGACTACGTAAGACGTATGTGCATAAGTAGTAAAATATGTCGTTATGAGTAATCGCGAATACAAATTATGACAGACAATTTCGTGCTGCATACACAGTAGCATTGATGATTTATTTGCAAATAGATCGTGTAAACGAAATGTATGGTTAATAAGGTTATCTTATCTGATGTCATCCGAGTTAGCAATTTTTTCGATGTTACGAAAAAGTTATCCGAATGGGTTACATACGCGAAAGTTATATGTAAACTAACTCATGCCCGAAAGTCAACTTTCGGACGTCGAATCTCTTTAAGATGCCTTTTTGACGGACATATGTAACACATTCGGATGACTTTTTCGTGACATAGAAAAAATTGCCGACTCGGAAAAATTGCTACCTGGGATGTAGAGTCACGTATAAAGACACGAAGTACAGAGTACTTCGAGAATACAGAGAAGGAACTTTCTATTACTCTACTTTTCTCAAAATGCCACTTTTTTCTAATAACACGTTATTTTAGCTACTATGGATAACCGACGAGCAAATTGTCAGGCCGATGCATGCATCCTCCATTATCGGCGTAGAAGATATGATAAACCTTGGGGATTTGCAGGAATATGCAATTTTGAAAAATCTTCATATGAGATACAACAAAAATCTTATTTATGTAAGTTATGTTTTTCTACTAGATCATTCAGGTGCGTTTTATGAAAAGATGTTAATCTTTTTACTATTATTTCAGACTTATACCGGAACTATGTTAGTCGCTGTAAATCCCTATCAGGTACTGAATATTTATACGGCCAAAGAAGTTGCCATGTACAAATGTCAAAAATTGGGGGATAAGCCACCTCACATTTTTGCTATTGGTGACAACTGTTTTATGGAGATGAAGCAATCTGGAGATGATCAGTGTATAGTTATTAGGTAATAATTTAGTTGTATATTATTATTATATAAAAAGTTATGAATGGAGGCTACTTTCATAATGGGATGACTTTTTAGCGGAGAAAGTGGTGCCGGTAAAACAGAGAGCACCAAACTAATTCTTCAGTATTTAGCAGCCATTAGTGGTGAACATTCTTGGATAGAGCAACAGATTTTAGAAGCCAATCCGATCCTTGAAGGTGAAACCAATAAATTATTTTCAAATGTATCTTTAGCCCAAGTACGGGCTGTTCCTGATATCCCAGCAATCCAAAATCGAAACTCACAGCTCAGAAGATTTTTGCTCATTTGCGATTTTGTATACCTTTCATCTTAAGAATCTAGAAGAGAATCTACTGTATCTACGTACTGGATAATATCTGTAATATTTGCAAAACCTCACACGATGCTATCGAATAATAATTAACCAGATTTTTACAAAGCCTTATAACGAACAACGTTCTTGAATTGGGACGTCGCAGGCATCCCAGCCACCCGTTTACGTAAAAAAAGAAACGAACCTATTTTCGAATAAATCTTTTTTTCTTATAATTTTCACAGCTTTTGGAAACGCCAAAACAGTGCGTAACGACAATTCCTCACGATTTGGCAAATATATTGATATTAATTTCAATAAATATGGCGTAATTGAAGGCGCCAGGATTGAACAATACTTGCTAGAGAAATGTCGAATTGTTTCTCAATCGAAAGGCGAGAGAAATTATCATATATTTTATTCGATACTCGCGGGACTTACTAAAGAAGAGAAACAGAAGTTGGAATTGGGAAATGCATTGGATTACAGCTACTTATGTGGGGTATAAAAAAGCATGCCTTATAATATACTTGTCAGAAAATTGCCGAGTTTACTATGTAAAAACTTGTTCAGGTTCCACACTGCAAGACTAGAAACGACGCCAAAGAATTCGCAGACGTTAGAGCAGCCATGAAAGTATTGAATTTCAGCGAACAGGATTTCTGGAGTATCATGAAGCTACTAGCGGCCATATTGCATTTAGGAAATTTGAGTTACAAGCCAGTCGTTTTTGGTAAATAAAATAAAAATTAACCCTTTTCCTGCCAGTCCCAAATACATGGTATATGCGGAAAATGTCACGGCCCTTCTGATATGTACTTTTTCAAACGGAGCCGACATATCGACCGGTTGCCAGTAAAAGAGTTAATAATTTTTTCATTCGTCCTGAAAAAGAATGTAATTTATTATCAAAATTAATATTTTTTCTTATCAGCAAATATGGATGCAACGGAAATACACGATACTACAAATTTGACAAGGGTCGCAAAGATTGTCGGTGTCAATGAACAAGCATTAGTGGATGCTCTTACTAGAAAAACAATTTTTGCTCATGGTGAGCGAGTGGTGCGTAAATTATCTTTTTTATTTTTCAGTTTTATTAACAAAAAGTTAAAACTTTGATTTTATTCAGGTGAGCAATTTGTCGATAGACCAAGCAATCGAAGTCAGAGATGCTTTTGTAAAAGCGGTCTATGGCCGCCTCTTCATTATGATAGTCGACAAGATCAACGACACAATTTTCAAGCCGAAAGCTTACACAAAAAACTCGATCGGTGTTCTGGACATTTTTGGTTTTGAAAATTTCGACAGCAACAGTTTCGAGCAGCTTTGCATAAACTACGCAAACGAACATCTTCAGCAGTTCTTCGTGCAGCATATTTTCAAAATGGAGCAGGAAGACTACAACAAGGAAGGCATCTCCTGGAAACATATTGAATTCGTAGACAATCAGAGTATCTTAGATCTGATAGGCACAAAATCTGTTAACATAATGGCGCTAATCGACGAAGAAAGCAAATTCCCCAAGGTAAATATCATATATAAGACAAAATAATTAAATTTTCAGAATGAAGTCTGACAGCTCGTTTCTTTCTTAATAAAGGGTACAGACGTAACTATGCTTGCCAAAGTTCATCAAATGCATGGAAAGAATCGTAACTACGTCAAACCAAAATCCGATCTAGTAAAATCCTTCGGGGTCAAACATTTTGCAGGAACCGTTCACTACGATGTACTAGGATTTTTAGATAAAAATCGAGACACCTTTTCAGCAGATCTAAAACAATTAGTCACCATATCATCGAATGAGTTTCTCAGGTCGCTTTTTACCGATGAACTCTTGTCGATTGGATTCGATGGTAAAAAAAGATCGCCAACACTCTCCCTGGAATTTCGAAGTTCGCTGGAACTCCTTATGACAACTCTTGGAAGCTGCAATCCATTTTTTGTCAGATGTATCAAGCCCAATGTGGAACAGATACCTTCAGTAATTAAACAAAGTCTTAAAAATATTTTTAAAATGCATTCGGATAATGCATTCATTTAAATTCTAATTACAGAGTTTCGATCGTGCTCTTTGTTGTCGCCAACTTCGCTACTCGGGAATGATGGAAACTGCTAGAATTCGCAGAGCTGGTTATCCGATTCGTTATAACCACGTGGAATTCGTGCACCGATTTCGTGTACTGGCACACGGAATTCCACCGGCACATAAGGCAGACATTAAAGCAGCTGCTGAGAAAATTTGTCTGGATGTACTTGGCAAACATAATTTACAGTATCAATTGGGACACACAAAAGTTTTCCTGAAGGACGAGCAAAATTTCTTTCTAGAACAGGAACGTAGTCGAGTAATGTCAACGTATATTCTTTTAATTCAAAAAAATGTAAGAAGATGGATAGCACAAAAAAGGTAAATTCAAATATTTTTATTAATTAATTAAAATACACTCATTATACTGTATACAATACATACATTGTGATAACAATTAATTCCAATACTTGCTATCCTAGACTACTTGCTACAAAAAAGTTATTTACCGTGAGAATACATTTTTTTTTCTTGATATAATATCAGCTAGATAACTCATTTCTGTACTGAAGTCGTTGAATTTTAATAAGAAATCAAAATTGCTTCCGATTCAAGATTTAAACGCAGAAGAATTTTTCTTGCTTTATCGAATAATGTGTTCTGAATTATTTAGGTTTTTGAAATTGAAAGAAGCCGCCTTGCTCGTTCAAAAAACCTGGAGGGGTCGTGGACCACGAAAACGTTATTTAACAATACGCCACGGTTACCATAGATTACAGGCGTGCATAAAATCACGAAACCTTACGAATGAATTTAACAAGAACAGAGAAGCCATGGTTTCTCTTCAGGTATGTTAGCTACGGTATCATTGAAATTAATAATTATAATAGAATACTCTCAGGACTATAAACGGCAATGAGAAGATCACTCGCCAAAATATTCGTATAATTTATTTTTACAAATACGATGATAATCATATGCATGTCTATCGATAATTAACGATAACCACTAGTTTACCTATCGATAAGTGAAATCAATATCTGATATATGTATAGAAAATTATTTTCAGGCAATTTGCCGAGGTTATATAGTGCGAAAACTTTGCAAGGAGAAATCGCAAGTAAGTATCTGTATTTTATCAACAGTTTCAACAGTCTCACTTAAACTTTGATATTACTATAATTCTGAAAGTGCTACGAAATCTTAATAATGAAGCAATCGTGAATCAATATGATGAGTGATTAATATTTAATGTGAAATAAAAAAAGGATAAAAAGGAATTATCCAAAATTAACGTTTTTTAACCGATTAGATTCCATATATATTCTACTTTGGTATTGTGATGAATCATACGTGTCAGCTGGGATTCACTTTTGTATTCAGGAGAACGTAAGGTTTTATTTTTCTCATGATCGTATTTGCTCTTAGTGGAAGCAGAGAAGAATTCAAGAAATTCTCAGTCTTCAAAAAGAGGAGGAAAAGTCTTTGAAGAATCAGGGAAACAAGAGGTATAAGGAAATTGCCGAAACAAATTATAAGTCCAGGATGATTGAACTTCAGAGTTATATTGTGGAATTCGAAAAAAAAGAGATTGAAACTAATTTGAAAGATTTGGACAACGATTCTGAAAGTAATATCGACACTATTTTCAAATTTTTGGAGAACGAGCCGAAAATGCCTATTTCCAAGGATTTACCAGGTGATATGTATGCGGTGAGTTCCAATTTTTTTAGATTTTGAATTGTAAAATATTTTAATGGAATCAATAATTATACAGTATATTTTTAATCTAGGATCTTGCAGCAAAGGAGACAGTTAATGGCAATGCCTCTGAATTTATTGAGATACCAGAAGAAGAAGAAGAAGATGATGATGAATTGCAGGACCTTACACAATATCATTTCCGTAAATTCGCCGCTACTTATTTCATAACAAATGTCCCACCGCAATACACGAAAAAACCATTGAAGCAATCACTCTTGGATCTTCCAGTTTTAATTGATCAAGTGGTACGTATTATTAATCAATTATTAAAATAATCAAAAGACCTCCGATTAACTTTTTATATAATCTTCTTTTCAGGCTGCTCGAGCTATTTGGATTACAATATTACGATTCATGGGCGATCTTCCAGAACCCCGATTTCCAATTGATGTTCCAAATAATAAACCTATAATGACGATCGTGTCAGAACTGTTAACAAGGAATTTTACAAAATCAATCGAATTTGAAAGTCTGTATCAGGAAAGAAGTAAAGAATTTGCTAACATGGCTTTCAAAAAACAAAATACACTCAACAAAGATCAGCGACGAGGTGATCAAAATTTGATTTGACTATACATAGGTTGAATTAATTAATAAAGTCATTAATACAACTTATTTATGGTTATCAGGCATAATCGAGGATGAATACATAAATCAGGCATATGAAACATGGCTTCTAACACGAAGAAGTAATTTAGAAAAACTTCATTTCATAATCGGTCATGGAATTTTACGACCTGAATTGCGTGATGAAATTTACTGTCAAATTGTTAAACAATTAATTAATAATCCAACCAAAGCTTCTCATGCCAGAGGGTGGATTCTATTATCTCTTTGCTTGGGATGTTTCACGCCCTCTGAAAAATTCTTAAATTATTTGCGAGCATTTATACACATAGGGCCACCAGGATATGCGCCCTACTGTGAGAAAAGACTGACTAGGACGTACAAAAATGATACAAGGACACAGCCTCCCAGTTGGCTTGAGCTTCAAGCTACCAAGAATAAAAACTCCATTCCGTTGACAATTACCTTTATGGATGGCAATTCAAAAACTATAGAAGGAGACTCGGCGAGCACTGCTAAAGAAATTGTTAATACTCTTGCAAAAAGTATTAATCTGCAGGATACTTTTGGTTTTTCGTTATTCATCACACTTTACGACAAAGTACTATCTCTTGGTGCTGGAAGGTCAGTATCTATTGTACAATTATTATGAAATTGATTACCTTTCAATATATGCGAATATAAAATGATTGAACTGTTAAGATATCCGTGTAGCAATGATGATACTAAATTGTATTAAAAAAAATATATATATATTAGATTGCGATAATTTTTAATATCAGAATTATACTTTATGAAAATTTCAAAATTTTTCTTTACTATTCTTAATTTACTAATTATGAGAAAAATCATAATTGTAGAGATCACGTTATGGATGCTATATGTCAATGTGAACAATTCGCAAGGGAAGAAGGTCAATCAGAACGATCTGCACCTTGGAGATTGTTCCTTAGAAAAGAAACTTTTGCACCTTGGCATAATCCTGCTCTAGATAAAGTCGCAACGAATCTTATATATCATCAAGTTGTCAGAGGCGTTAAATATGGCGAATACAGATGCTCAACCGTAAGTAAAAGACTGATTAAGAAAATCGGTCTACACAATATTAGGGACATGGAAAAGATGTCCAATGAAAGTTATTGAAATTTTATTTGTTAAATTATGTTATATTATGCGGGGACACTTCGATTATTCTTAAATGAATTGAATCGTATCAAATTACTATGAACTTTAGGAAGGGGACATCGCGATGCTGGCAGCACAACAATTGTACGTTGATTATCAGACAAAAATGACTGTTAAAAATTTAAGAAGTGCTTTCCCACTTTACATCCCCAATCATCTGCTGCATGGTGTAGCTGAAGAAGTTCTTCCAAAATGGGAGAAACTCACCTTGGAAGCATTCCGTAAGGTAATCCAGAAACTGTTGAATCATATATATAGAAAAATTTAAACCTTTTTTTTACAATATTTAATAACGTTTTATTGTTTCAAGAACATTAACGTTATCGAACAAGCGCCACCGATAAAGGCGAAAGAGGATGTTGTAAAATTTGCAAAAATAACATGGCCAATACTTTTCTCAAGATTTTATGAAGCTACTCAAGTCTCTGGACCAGCTTTACCTAAAAATAATATTATAATTGCCGTAAATTGGACAGGAATGTATTTTGTCGATGATCAGGAACAAATGTTGTTGGAAATGTCTTTTCCTGAAATTTCTGAAATTACACATCAAAAGTACGAGTCAATCGATTGAATGAAACTTCGAAACATACAGTGTTAATAATACACGATTTCTTTTAGGATCAAGAATGCTTTCATGCAGAATTTAATATTGGCAACAATTCGGCGAGACGAATACGTCTTTCAGATTCCGGATGCTGAAGATTTATCCTGTTTAGTAAATTTTCTCATAGACGGGTTAAAAGAAAGATCTCAGTACGTTGTCGCAACGCAGGACCACATACCGAACAGTAAGTTTGTACAATTGAAAAACAATAAAACAGCAAATATCTTGAAAGAAAATTCTATGAAGAGAAATTTCTTTTTTCTTATCATCAAAGAGGACAACAAATCATCCCTGTCGTTAGCAAAAGGAGATCTAATAAAACTCACTGGTGGATCTACAGGATATACGATAATGAATTCACCATGGGGTTATGGAGAATGTAATGGGGTCGAAGGAGACTTTCCATCTGAATTTGTTTACGTACTACCCACCATGACGAAACCATCAAATACCATAGTTGTAAGATTATCTCTTAAAAGAAAAGGTCGCAGCAAAGCATCTACTTTTATTTTTTATTTATTTTTTTCTACTACATAGAAAATGTTCAAGGCCGACTTCACGGGAACGGCATATCCTGCCAGGCAACATCACCAGATAATTTCACGTTCGACTCAACACACCCTCATGAAATTTGCTCAAGAGCATTTCAGAAAGAGTTATAACATCCCAGTATTACAAAGTACTAGTATTTCTTCAGCGAAGCGCAATGTACCTGAAGAACTCTGGCGACATACCAGAGATCCAATTAAAGCGCCGTTGCTTGCCAAATTGGGTGAAAATAATGAATTATCCCATCAGGCTGTAACTGTTTTCATGAATATACTGAAATATATGGGAGATCTTCCTAGTCATAGACAAAGAATTGGCACGGAATATACAAATCAAATTTTCAGTGGAGCTTTGGAATATGTCAGTAGATATTTGAGTGATATCCTTTGATTAATCCCCTGTCTTTGCTAATAACACGTTTCTTTTGGTTTCAGGAGGCTTTACGTGATGAAATTTACTGTCAGATTATGCGTCAGTTAACAGATAATAAAATTCAGTTAAGCGAAGAACGGGGATGGGAATTGATGTGGTTAGCAACAGGGGTCATGACCTGTAGCTCCAACGTTCATAAGGAATTGCTGCAATTTTTCACATCCCGTAGAAATCCCATATCCATAGACTGTTTAAACAGATTAAATCGTACGATGAGAAATGGTAACAGAAAATATCCACCATATATACTTGAAGTTGAAGCCATAAGATTTAAGAGTATGCAAATCTTCCATAAAGTTTACTTCCCCGACGATACCGATGAAGCATTCGAGGTAAGAGTCGAGTATGTTGAAAGAAAAAAAGAAAAAGGTAATTTTTGTATCGTTATTAAAAATCACGTTTCCTTTACAGATACACTCTTCAACAAAAGCTGCAGATCTTTGTAGCGATATCGCAAGAAGACTGCAATTGAAGAGTAGCGATGGCTTCAGTCTATTTGTCAAACTTGCTGACAAAATATTTTCTGTGCCACAAAATTATTTCTTCTTTGACTTTGTTTACGAGCTAATCGAATGGATGAAGAAATCAAGACCTTCAAGGTCTCCCAACCCAATTCAGGCTCAGTATCAAATATTCTTCATGAAGAAGTTATGGATAAATTGTATACCAGGACGCGACCGAAACGCTGATACGATTTTCTATTATCATCAAGAACTTCCAAAACTTTTAAGAGGATACCACAAGTGCAATAAGCAAGACGCCATTAGACTGGCTGCTCTTATTTACAGAAGTAAATACGGCGACAGTAAAGAGGAACTTTCTGAAATTCCGTAAGCAGGTTATCGTATTTCTTTATCTCTCAGTATTTTAAATCTAATCTTCTATATTGATATTTTTTGCAGTCATAAAATTCGAGAATACGTTCCAATGGATCTTGTTAATTTACTCAACACAGCTCACTGGAAGAAACAAATTGTTTCGGCTTACAATCAAGAGCCAGGTAAATTATATTGACTTTTGTTTTTATCTATTGTTAAACGTGCATTACGAAAAGTAATGAATTGTTTCAGATACGAGCATTGACGATGCAAAACAACAATTTCTTCAGTATATTTATCAATGGCCGACATTCGGTTCAGCTTTCTTTGAAGTGAAGCAAGCGACTGATCCTAATTTACCGGAATTTATTATAATCGCAATAAACAAAAATGGCGTTAACATCATTGATCCACAAACTAAGGATATTCTAGCTATTTATGAATTTACAGAATTGTCTAATTGGTCTTCCGGCAACACTTACTTCCACATGACAATTGGCAATTTCATTCAGGGACAAAAAATGCTTTGCGAAACGCCTTTGGGTTACAAAATGGATGACTTGATATCCTCATACATTCATTACTTACGTACTAGTGTAGAGAATCAAAAAGCTGCGATTCTAAATAATTAACAATTGCGACATTGTTTATAATGTAATAAAGTAATAATACGAATTGTTAAATAATAATTCAAATAACTATAACAATAACACCCTTTAATATATAGAACTAATGTAAGTTACAGAACATTTATTCAAGTGAATAAACATGCAAAATAATACCAAAGGAAAGCACGATTTTTTTTTTAATCCCTTAACCTGGCATTTGATTAGCATTTGCGCGGAGTTGAAGTGTCTGGCGATAAATTATATTTAAACCAAAAGTCAGCGGGTCGTGTATGTCTCTCAAACGTGTCAAACAATTGTGAAATACAGATATCGAACGTCTGGGACACATATCGATTCCTGGTCAAGTGATATTGACACTTCTACATATCATATATAAATCATATAAATTTTAGAAGAAGATTCACCTTTTTTTTTTGTTAAACATTATTTAATATGTAAGTCTTTGGTAATTTTTCCCTGTGAGTGTTATCCAGGTGACCACAGAGACCTGTAATCTGTCCCTGTAGCATATTTGGCAACAACAAAGACACACTATTTACAGCATACTCAACAACCACGTTATGTAAGCTTCGAATAATAAGACGATTGTTCTCCCAGTTGATTCTGTAAATCGACAGAACATTATGCGAATGAACAAAAAGAATGAAAAATCCATATACAAAAAAAAACAGCAATTTACCTCATTGCGTAAGAATTTGATGAATCTGCAGGTACAAAAATTCCATCCTCGTAATTCTCAACAATATTTCCATTAACTTGAACGATCATCTTTGGGCTACCAGGATGAATTTCGATCTCCTGATTAAGAACGATCATCTTGAGCGCCAATTTTTTACCTTCAACAGCCTTCACGAAAATTGCGTAGGTCGTAAATATGTAATCACCCGAAACCAGGATCCACTCTTCAGGGACAAGGTACGGAAAGGTGCCATTATCAGCGGTTATAAGAATTTCAGGATACACGGAACAAACTTCTGCAAGAAGAATGATAAGGGATCGTTAATCTTTCTGCAAATCAATCGTTAATGTTCATACTGAATCGTAATAACTTACTTATGTTCCCCCTTACGTAATTAAGCATTAAGCCATGCGAAAATCGAGTATTATCCATTCCAAAAGTCCAGAAACGAGTACCCCATCCTGACAAATTAATTTCGTAGCTACGAGTCGGAGTTATCACTGTAAGGTCAAGATCATCGCTGTGCATCGGAAAAACTGCAATTATCTTCACGTTTCCTGATTCAATATCATTCGAAGTATATTTCATATTAAAGGGCCAATAACTGTTTAAGATATTCTCAATCATTAACCGCATGCTTTGTGGCATCTGAAATTCATAATATAATTAATGGAATTAGAATTAATTCAATTCCACGTATTTATATAATGTACTTAAACATTACTGAGTACAACGTACCTTCTTATATTCTATATTAATCGTGTACTCTCTCAAAGTCGTGTAAAGCATCGCCTCATGAATACAATCAACAGTTCTTGGCGTCAGATTCAATTCATTCTGATAAACTGCATTCTGCTCATCTTCCGTACATTTACTATGTATAATATCATGATGAAATTGTGTCCTCTGTTCATCTGACAATTTACCCTTCATGGTGATGGTCATCAAAGTGTCATCGCACACGTAATCTTTCTGATCAGTGGTAGCCATGGAGAACGTAAGCTTAGCATTGGTCTCATCTTTGGTAGTACTAAGATTTAAAATATCGACGTTAGCTGGTGGATAAATCTTGTGAGCGTCCACACAAAACTAAGTAAAATTTATATTATATAGTTATCAGTGACTAGGGTGAAATAGATATCAAATAAAAATTCTATTAATTACCAAAATATCCTTCTCCCCTAGTGTTTTTTTAATCAACGTTATTTTCATACTGTTATTAGTATGTCCTGGTAACATATTAATTTTAACATTTATACCCCAAGTTCTAACTGACTCATTGGTAGCAGCTGCTATGACGTCTAAGGCACCCTCAATATTGATACGTCTGCCACTAAGAGTAGAAAAGGATTTTTCATCGAGATTATATTCCTGAATTTGACCGCTTATGCTTATTCCAATCTGAAAATTCATTTATTATTTTTTGTTTTCCCTCCGATTTCCGGTTTCTTAGTAAAGATAAATTCTCACCTGAGACGTTGGATGCACGATGCTCGGTTCAGACTTTAATATAATACCACAACTTCCCACTTCCGGTGAAATAAATTCTTTCTGCAGCTGTCGACGAATCACCATAAATGCATTGACCAATGGATTATCCCTAAAACGTAAGATCAATCCGTTAACGTGATAAATTTGTTAATATGAAAAATTATCCCCGAGCAGACTTACCAATTCAATTGATCTTGCTCAATTCCTTCCAACGCATCATATATACGATCAGCCAGTGATACATCAGTCTCGCAATCGAAAACGGATGCAGTAAACTGGAGACCAAGATCCTTGCTATCAGTATTGTAGTGATAGTATTTCTTATGTGCAGAACCCTTAGTGACGGTTTCATGATGATGACAAGTAGGACAGCTCGTCTTTAGAACTTCATTCTCATCTTCAACGACAGACACGTAAGTCTTAGCGTGCATGAGTATACCAGAAATGGAATATTTTGTCGCCGGAAGTCTTGGTCGCCAGCGCATTAAATAAGCCTTAATATGGATATAAAATTCAATTTCCATGTCAATTGGTATCGCAAGATCATGAGAAAAAACTCTTTGTACGGTGTGCCAAGCGTCAGCTATTGGATTATAAATCGACATCGAATATACTCCATGTCGCCACATTTGAAGAGCTCCTTTGATATGAAAATTGTCTTCCGTGTTTATATGCCATCTGATTGACATCAAATTAGGAATCTGTGTTCCAAAAACAGCTGGTAATCCAATATCAGTTGGAACCTGCATCTCGTATAGTGTATCATATAAAATCTGCTGTTCATTCACACTCTTGAAAGTTAGGAACCATTTAAAAAGTTCCTCAAGATTATTGACAATTTTCACATTATTGATTGTATTTTCATCAAAATAATTACAGTCGACTACTCGGTCGTATGCCAGCACACACACTTCTACGTAAAAATTTTCTAACGGTGGCATATCTTGAGCAGCTTTTATTAGAAGTCGAAGTACATTTTCATTACTTAAAATATCCTTTAAGGGGACATTTTTCAGGATTGACTTTTTCATCATATGATTTAATCCGTTTATATTCCAATATAGCTGTAATTAATAAAAAAAATACACGTATGCTTCATATGTACGCATGACAGAATATATGCTTTTTTCTAATGATTACTTACACCAAAACGATGAGCAGGCTTTCTCAACATGGACGTACGATACTCCATATATCCAATATCAGATGTTCCAGTAAGCTCATTCACCGTTGTCATCACATTGAACGACTCCCCAAAACCGTATACAGAATCGTAGTAATCCACAAAGTAATTAGACGATAAGAAATTAGACACATTTCTTATTTTTGTAAATCGAAGGATTTTTCTCGCCATTTCACGAACTGGCAGTAGGCAAGGGTCCACCGAGTTTGCCATACTTACCATTGTTGTGTAGTGATAATTGTATAAGTGTTCGTTCCTTTCATACACCATGAACCAATGGAGATTCATTGATCTTCCCTCATGTGGTAATTGATGTATCAGTATGTTATATGCAGCAATACGAATTTCTAGAGGCTCTTTTACGTTCGCCATTATTGGCCAATACAGTTCATGAACAAATTCAATGTCGTGACCTATGGACTTGGAGGCAGCCATCATTGCCAAGAGCCTAATGTTATTGGGTTTATCAGAGATAGAAATTTCTCCAGTTATTATGGGAGAGAGAACCTGGTGAATGTCACCGATCTGAATGTTTCCGATGGCCAATAAATAAACCATCTTCATCTCGTAGCTTGGATTTTCTGATGATTAAAGAATTTCGTGACAATTAATTGTATCAGATTGTAGTCATCGATTAACTCATAGAAAATTATGGAATAACTAACCTTTGACATGATTAATGAAGTGTTGAATATATTTGTTTAGAACAAGATTGACATTGGCTGGTACCTCATGATGTGGATAATGATGATGATGATAATGATGCTGGAACGTTTTGTAGATCAATGATGCAAAACAAAAAATGCTCGCTTTTCGTACATTCAGAGAGACATCATCTCCAAATTTAATAAGATCTTCCATTTCTACGAGTAGCTGCTCCGTAGGAATGCGGATATACATCGGCAGTGTATGCAGCATGATAAGGGCATTCCTGTCTGATAGCATTTCATCGCGGATTACGGTTTTTATAAAGTGACTGGATGCTGCGGTACCAACGTGTGGAATCATATTCAGAAAAATATTCCTAAAACAAAAGCGATTAACAGAATACAATAATATAATTTCAATCGTTTTCCGTCTTCATTATTCATTAAATAAACTCGACGAACAAAATTGTTATGTCCCTCGATGTGGTACCGTCTTTAATGACATTATAGACTTGTTGAAATGATCCAAGATCCATATAGCTCATTGTATTTAAAAGCCTGTTGATGGTTTGGCCATGCTTGAAATCAGGATCTTCCATCACTATATGATTTTCCTCGAGATAATCAGCAGCCTCGCCCAGCATCTTCTTCAATTTCGGCATCAAGACGTCAAGCTTCACTATGTGACGACCATGTGTGAGATCTTCTGCGGCATGGAAAGCGTAATTTCTTTGTGGCTTCACATAAGTGATATTTGAAATCATAACATTTTCGAAATTAACAACCGGAAGTTGAACCTCCGTGACCGGAAGGACATTTTCCAGAATCAAAGATTGACTAGAAATTAAAAAATTGTATTATACACCAAATCCACAAATTTATAAATATTCTCAAAATTCGCTACATACTTAGTCAGTAAATAATGAGCTTCGGATTTCGCTTGCCAAGGGAGATAATTAATAACACTGTGTCCAATAAGTTTTCGAATGAGAATTGCATTTTTCAAATTTTCAATCTCAAAAACTCGTCTAGCAATGGTTGTTATAGGATTCTGTAACAATACAAAAAAAAAATGTACAGGGAAACATTTCTAAATAAATTATTTTTACAAAAATACCTCACGCTCCAAGTGACAAGGCTGAACATCCACGTGGTTAAATATTCGATTAACAAAGCCGGTACAATTTTGTAATTCGTACATCTTGGTCAAGATAAATACGTTTGCATCCGTTTCGGAAGTGACGTCATACTTTGGATGTACATCATAAGCAACATTGCAGCTTCCATGTATTGTATCCTGGTGGTAACAACCAAAGAGAACATTAGACCGGAATTGAAGTGTTCCCGTCAGTCATTACCTACCTCTTGATTTAAAAAACCGTGAGCAACGGTGGGCTTATTTTCAACCATCGAACGATGCAGATCAATTTGCATCATGGATGCCAGTGCCTGCTTAAGATTCTTGGACCAGCCAGTTTCGCTCTCGCCAAATTTAATTCCTTGAATCTTTTAGAAGAAATGATACTGGTAATACATCTTCTTTCTTCATTCTCAAGCAACTTAATCAATTTGCAATTTAGTTATACCTTGCCATGATCATCGAATGCGACTATGAATGGGTCTTGAAGTATTTGTACGCTGTCGGATAGCGAATGAATTGTTTTGATTTTTTCGTAATGATTAGCTTCACCATTGTAAAGGCTATATTTCAAATTAACAAGTGCAAAGTAATAAGCATTTTTCAGCGCCGGATCACTGACATCTTGCTTCACGTATAAATATCCATCCAATGCGAATTGTGACGCATATGGTGCCGGTTCCATAGTGCCTGCCTTCACGTCGACATCGTACTTATAGACCACTGTTTTTCCACGAGGAAAATGCGCCACTGTAAAATGAAAATGAAAGAATATATTTCTTCTAGTACATACGCACTTGTGTTATCATTTATTAATCCACACTGATGACTCCGTTTTGTTTCCAAGAAAAATTATAATTAGCTTACCAGGTATCGCGTTGATAACAACGAGACACGCCAGAAGCCCTACAAAAACAAAATGATTGTTAATGTTTTTGGTGTTTAGGCCAACGGTTAACAAAGCAATAATAAAAATAATGAAACTGCCAGCAACATGATGAATATTCTTGTACATCGAAAAAAAAAGACACCGTGTTCAATTTATATTGTGATAAAGAACAAATAATGATTTTATATCACTTCGTTGTAAATTTTTATATGTCAATATCTTACGTGTTTATGTAACTGTAATCGATTTTAACTAATTATTAGAAACTTTGTTTTCGGTTTTTTATTAATGTAAATACGAAGGCGGCATCTTCTTGCAGAGGGGCACTTACCGGCGACCACATCAATAAAAAGCCCCATGACAAATGACTGGTGAAGTACTTGGTGTCCCTGCTTTTTATAAGGAAACAAAATCTAAGAAAAAAAAAAATTATTAAAATATAACAATTTTCTTATGATAACCTCAGTAGAGGGGTGACTATAGCTAATCAACGTTAGATAACCCTGGAACAGTGCATCTTACTACTGTTGAACGCAGTCTACATTAAAAATACTTGAGTTTATTTATCCGTTAATTAAAATTTAGCTTGAAACAAAAATTATGGCATTTTCTATGACGGCGACAAATTTTTCTGGTCACTACGCATGTATCAGTTATGTGTATATATTGTTGAAAACGTTGCGCAATATCTTGTACGAACTGCAGTTCCTAGTTAAGCTATATATATTTCTACAGAGTCACATAGCGTAATTAATTAATATCTTTCCACATAGTGAAACTCGCGAAAACATCTGGCCTGTAATTAATGTTAATCGTATGAAAAAAAAAAAAAAACCATTTAGTCAACGGCATATAAAGGTTGCGCTGCAGATCAGTTTATTTATTTTTTTTGTAATTTACTACAGATTACTTTGACAGACTTAATGATAACCCTGGACATATGTATCAAGGGGTATTAGTGTCTAGTACTTGCCGGGAAACAATGTTAAAACAAAAACAATTGCAGTATACGCAAATATTTTATTTATCAATATAATTCAAAGTTAATATGCAACCATACATTTTTTATTATCACACGCCATGGTATTTTAAATAAAAATTGCATCACAGATCATTTGTAATGCATTATTCATAAGTGCCGCGTTATATTTATAAATAAGAACTTACGTCAATAAAACTTTATATTAATATTTGTATTCGACAATATTTTTCAAGGATGATCCCATACAGTACAAACACAATAAGGAATGTAGAAACATTACAATTTTCGAAGCGTAACGTCTCTAAAATGTTATATATTATGATAATGACTACTTTAGAATGGTTGGGTCGGTTAGCGGAGTCACTCGTTATACAGGGTAGAATGCGCGTAGAAGCAGGTTTAACGATATTGAGCTGGTATGTTTTATTTTAATATAACACGCGTAGTTAAAATGTTATCCATTTTCTTTTAAATCGTGAATGTTATCCATATAATTACCGGTAAAAACAATATATTTCCCTTATAATGCTTTGATATGTAAATATCAGTGTTAAATTTCTGTTACAAATATTGCGCTAAAATATTGTACCAATTTTAATGTTATATTCATTAAAAAAATTCTCCGATATTTTAGAAAAATTGTAGAGATATACTTGTGCAATGTTTCTGATATATAACTGTGTTGTGCGGAATGTAATATGCAAGAATTACTTTTTTACCATGTCACTTAGGTTTTAAAGTTTAACCAAATGTGATACATGTTAACCAATGTTTTTTAGTTATTATAAACTATATTAAGAGTGACGTATAATCTTACATACTATGTATATAAATATCTTAATCTTTCCATTTGCGCCAATTGCATATCAACAGTGATACATTATATTTAGTAAGTTGTTATTAATAAGTTAGCACCGTTATATCTTGTTTTTCATGTGATACTTCACCTTCAACAATTCAAGTTGCTTCTTAATGATGCATGGAGATCCTCAAATAACAGTCAAGAAATGGATGCCCTTGCTCATTATTATGTTATTCTTAATTAGTATCTATAATAGCAACACAATATGTGTTTATTCATTTTAATTGCAGTTGTACAGTTTAATATAAACAGTTGTCAAATCTGGCTAGTATTATTTGTGCTGGATTGTTCTGTACAGTTTAATAATTACTTGAAAATTATAATCATCTAATAATCTATATAAGTAGATTAGTTAATTTTGAGTATTCTTACAAAAATAATCTTTTAATTTTTCTATTGCTCTAAATCGATGAGAAATTTGATTTTTAACTTCTTTTGGCAGCTCTGCATACGTTTGAGATTTTCCTTCTGGCAGAAAACAAGGATCCCATCCAAAATCTCTTGACCCCTTGGGACTTACAATAGTACCATTCGTGCATCCTTGAAATAAAATTACTGGGTCTTCCGGTTCACCATTGCAAAATGCAAAAGTACAGATTGCTTGAGCCGATTTATCTTCCCATCCAGTTAGCATCGTATAAAGACCTTCTGGGCCTAGTTTCTCCAAAAACCATTTGATGTAAGGCCCTGGAAGTCCTTTCATCGCATTAAAACATAAACAAGTATCTTCTATTATAACTGGGCCTTTGACAATATCTGCTGCTGCTCGACATTTATTTTTGCAGATGTCTTCAATGTCACCTTGGTATTCTGGAAGATCAACTTTCATACTCGTTACTTGTCTCGGGAAGTTTTTTCCCAATATAGCTACGAATTCCTCCAATTTTTTCGCATTTCCAGTTACGAACACGATAGGCTTGGACATACTGTAAATAATGAAAATTAATTAGATACTGCCATTGGCGCAACAATTGACATCGTCCACTTTACAATATATATTTTGTGATCGTTCTATTGGTAACATCGCAGAATATGGAAATTTATACTCTCCACGTTTCACATGTTTGAAGATATTACTGTGATTTTAAAATATCTTGGAAATGAAGATATGCGCGATCTCTCTTATCAGCCTCATCGCAATATTTGACTTAATTGTCTGAAGAAAACAATTCCTACATGATTATTCTATTGGAGATCCGTTATCTGCCCTTGGCGAACGTGAATCTTATTCTTACTTAAATAAAAACGGACCTCAGTGAAGTTAGCCGAACAGCTTTAACTTTTTAACGTTTGATAATACCTAATCGATTGATGGTCATGGGTGGCACAATTTAAATATTTGGTGGTCTATCGTTCTCTTTTAATTAATTAATTAAAATTTGGTCGTAATGTTAGCCGAAATTTGAATCAATACAATTAAGGCTCAATCGATGCGCAATCGTTTAGTAGTTACCACAGGTGGTTACGAACAGTTACGAATATCACAGTGACTACGTTTACACGACGGTCTTAAACCGGTTTAATTAATACCGATCTAAAGGAATAGACAAATCATAGACATTTATACTTGTAAGGAATATTTGAGATTGTCCATTTTTTTAGATTAGTTTTTATTTAACCGGTTTAGGACCGTCGTGTAAACGGAGTCATTGAAAATGTTTCATGGTCCCATGTTTTTCTAAAAAATAGAAAAAACCATTGGTGGACAACGAGGGCAGCCATGTTGGGTGGCTGTGAACTAGGCTGCATACATCTAATGCATATTTCTCAATGAAAAACATTTGATGGTTATTAATTAGCGCACGAGATACGAAAAATCGTACCTCTTGTACGTCAAATGTGGTGAAAATGCTAAAACCGAACAGCTGTCATAGCCAATCGCTGTGCTTGTCGCTACGGCTGTCGCTGAATGGCTATTCGCTTCTCGTATTTTCACTATATTTGCGCTATCAATTGGCCCCTTTCAGCACTATAGACATCGAAGGCTGGGATTGGCTGAGAAATGGATACAGGGGTATTAACGCACGTTTCGATCGCCATTATTTATTTTAGCTTTCTCTTATGCAAGGCTTCCTTTACGAGTACTAAAAATGAAAAACTGTATAACATTGATTTTGTAAAAATACCAATTGGGTAATAGCCAATAATGTACTAACCTCTAAGAATTGCAACAGTAACTACGTTCACACGACGGTCTTAAGCCGGTTTAGTTAATACTAATTTGAAGGAATTGTCGAATCATAGACATTTCTACTTGTAATGAATATTTTGGATTGGTCAATTCCTTTAGATCAGTATTAACTAAACCGGTTCAAGACCGCCGTGTAAACGTAGTCATTTGTACTGGTCTATGATTTTTGTATGAAGAGACCACATTCGGTAGCTCACATATTTGGGTTTGATTCAGGGCACGGTCGTTTGGGGTGATTCTCGAGCATACATCGTAGCGTTTAGCGCAGAAAGTGATCAAAAATGCCGAGTCAAGAAGTACTCACGACGAAAGTGGTGGTTCATCCTTTGGTCCTACTAAGTGTAGTGGATCATTTTAATCGTATGGGAAAAATTGGAAACCAAAAAAGAGTAGTTGGAGTACTTTTAGGATGTTGGAGAGCGAAAGGAGTATTGGATGTGTCAAATAGTTTTGCAGGTTAGAATTCACGTAAATCATATATAATATTTTGTATTAATTATTATGAATACTGTGACGGATATAATAGCTTGTTTTATCATATATATCTTTTGTATGTACAAAAAATGTAGTATAGTATGTTTAAGTGCAGGTGGGGATTTATATTATTATTTTCAGTACCCTTTGATGAGGATGACAAGGATAAATCTGTATGGTTTCTTGACCACGATTATTTGGAAAATATGTATGGGATGTTTAAAAAAGTTAACGGTAAGAAAAAGAATGATTGATAAATGACAAATTTTTAATATGAAGATAAGATTTTCTTTGAGTTGTATTAATCGTTTATGTTATATGTTCTATATTCTTTGTCTGATATCTTTTAATTGCATTACTCTTTTAGCTCGTGAAAAGGTAGTGGGATGGTATCATACTGGACCTAAACTTCATCAAAATGATGTGGCAATTAATGAACTGATTAGGAGATATTGTCCAAATTCAGTATTGGTTATAATTGATGCCAAACCTAAGGACTTGGGTCTTCCTACAGAAGCTTACCAAGCTGTGGAAGAAGTTCATGATGTCAGCATAATTTTCATAAAGTGTGTCACTCCTTGAGTACCAAATATTATTTTTTTCTTAATTGTAGGATGGTTCACCAACCTCCAAAACCTTTGAGCATATCCCAAGTGAAATTGGAGCAGAAGAAGCGGAAGAAGTTGGCGTAGAACATTTACTTAGGGATATAAAAGACACGACTGTTGGTACACTTAGCCAAAGAATTACAAATCAGCTTCTTGGCCTGAAAGGACTTCATGCTCAAATTCGCGAAATCAGAGATTACCTCCTTCAGGTTAGTATTTAGTCTCAATAAAACATTCTTCCCTTATGCACAATAAGTATATCACCTAAAGTACTTATTTAATGACAGGTGGGTAACGATAAATTACCCATTAATCATCAAATTGTCTATCAACTGCAAGATATCTTCAACTTGTTACCGGATATGACGCAAAACACTTTCGTTGATTCTCTTTATGTGAAAACGAATGATCAAATGCTCGTAGTTTACTTAGCAGCTCTGGTCAGATCCATCATAGCTTTGCATAATTTGATCAACAACAAGTTGACTAATCGCGACGCAGAGAAAAAGGAGACGGACAAGAAAGAAGCAAAAAAGGATGAAAAGAAAGAGGAGGATAAAAGGGACGAGAAGGAAAAAGCTAAAGTGAAATGATGGGTGATTGGAGAGTGATCTTAAAACCGGTCAAAGTGGCGATCGGTAAATTAAACTTAAGAACGATTTGAATTTTTTGTATAAATCTATCGTTAGTAAAGATCCCTTCAACCTGTACAAATCAACATCGCATTCTGAAGAAATGACGGTCGACGACTTAACGAATACTTGAAGTAAACAAAGAAAATATTTACGAGCAATGAAACATGGTGGAGCATCGATACATTTTTATTTGCAAATGAAAATCATGCGAGAGCATAACAAGTTAGCTGGATACTCATATAAAAACAAGCCTCCGATAGCTGTGATGTTTGCAGAGCAACTGGTAAGACGATGCTCAATGTATGCATTTTTATATATCATTTTTTGAACAATTAACTAAGAAAAAAAGTAGTTTTACTAAAAGAATATAGCATCGTATGTTTGGCAAGAATTTTGTACTCTTGTCAATAATTCAATGAAAATTAAATTCTTTATTTAGCACGAAGAAAATTTCGCGATTTCTTAAACCAACAGAAAATTCGGACCTAACTTTTGGTGCACTTTACCGAATATAACAGTCCATTACTTTTGTTTTCTCCATTTTATTCATATAGCGTATGATTCTTCGATCGTGATACTGCCGATCTGTACTAAACAATGTATTTTATATAAAACCTAGCTTTCACGAGGCCGAACTCCATTATTAATAAAAGTCCATCATTCGTCTACGTTCTTTACGTGTTTTTGACTTTTTCTTTTTTATCTGAATATACCTAACTTTTGATATGTTAAAGTATCCATCGTGGATTAATATAGTTAACCAAATCTCCTGGCTATACAAAAAACCTATAAATATTTATACAAACTTCTATTCTGCGAGTCATTACAGATTGCATAGTAAGAAGTATATCTGAACCACAATTAATGTCCATGAACAAATACTTGTTTTATCAACACTACAACTATAAACTACTCCTACATAAGATTCACGATTGGTATCATTATAATGCTGAAAATACCAATTGAATGAACTGTCTTCAATCAGTTTCATATTCCCGTCTGTATTGTCCTTTGATTCATTTACTCTTTTAGTTGAAACTTCCTGCTGTCGATATTCTTCGAAACCTTTATCAGCTGCATTGGCTTGCAGTTTATCTCGATCATTATTCTGATACTGTTCCGCAGTAGAGGCATAATTAGGAGAAAGAACTTTAGTAATGGTCGAACGTCCCACAGGACGTGGCACATTGGCTATAACTGGAATTTGTCCTCCAGGTACTAAAAGAGCTGACAATGCAGAAGCTTCCATGTTACGTATAGCTTGTGAGGTCATCTGTGCATTTTCCATAGGACGAATTGTAGTAACAGTTGTCATGGTTGATAAAAATTGTGTAGGTAAAGTCTTATCAGTTGTCATGATGTTGGGATTATCTACAATATAAAACCACAGATACTTACTGTGCACAGCAATATTAGTTTTACGTACACAATTATCAGAATCCAAACTCACCTGTCACTATATCTTGCATTATAGTTGTCGTGGCTGCTGTTGTTGATTCTCTAGAATTAAAATGTTCTTCGTGGTTCCAGTAACTACTTTTCTTTGCTTCAAATACTTCCATAGTGGCTTTTATAGTTTCCTTACTGCTGCCTCTTATGGTTTCTTTAGCTTTTGACTTTGGAGTTGTCCATACTATCCTACTAGCTACTTCACCCTGAGAACCTGAAAAATGTTTAGTCTCATCCGCATCTTCGTCAAGCCTTTCTCCTTTATAGATCTCAGTAGCTGCAGTAATCTCATCAGTAGCCGCTGTTGTATAATCATCGGCCATTGTGGTTAATTCAGTAGTCTCAGTTTCGTTAAAAGGAACCTTTGAAGAATTTTTAGAAACGGATGTGAACAAAGGCATGTTTCTCGCCGTTGACAATTCTTCGCGTATCTTAACCGTCTGACGATTCCCGCTAGACAATTGTGATATCTCAGTTGAAGAATTGGAATTTTCCATTTTTTTGTGATCTTTCTGATGCTTAATATCCATTTCGTTTGAATGTCGATTTTTTAATGTTTCATTTGATTTCTTTTCTCTATATGCAATCCAAGGGTCCACTATCGGTATAAAGCCACCCTGTCCTCTAGGTAGAGGAACAAAACCACCCCTGTGTATTTCCGGTTCAGTTGGCGGATATACTCTGTAACTTCCTTTTCCAGGCCTACCGGAAGCATCGTTTTTACGATCAGCTTTTCTTCCAGCAGTGCCCCAAAGGTTAAAGTTCAGACTCGGTATCGGTACACCGAAGAATGTGAATCCTGAGCTACTTGGTGATGGCGGAATCATATGCTTCCCAGGCAATGTCTTGTTCCTCTGTTTAGCGGCTCCTGTCGTTGTGTCCTCGCTAATAGTTACCGGTTGAGACTGCAGTTGTTCCGGAATTGCCTGCGATACTTCCGGCGATGGTGGCAACATGGTCGGCAATGCAGTAGAATTCAAAAATGAAGAAAGGCTCGAATTCTCATAAGGATAATCTATATATTCGTCGTAAAAGTAATCCGATTCATTCGGCAATGGTGGCAAAGATGTCGGATTTTTCAAATTCATCCATGGTGCCAGTCCTTCGGCGTTGCCAAATACTAATTAATAAAAAAAAATTAAAAACGATATCGATGCAGCTGCAAATTACGTGTAACATGTCTGATCGAAGTTCAACTTACGAGACGAAGATGCCGATGACGGAGAACCAGTACTAATAACTTCAGCTTCGCATCCAGGAAGAACATGCTCTATTTGTCTCTCTCGTTGACAGTCCTCGCGAGATAGTCTAATTTCCCTGAAGAGAGAACCGTCTGCACACCTAGGACCATCAGCGGATGCCTGCTGGAGCCACCCTCGTAGCCAGAGCATTCCACATGAGCAAGAAAGTGGATTTCCTGTTATATATTTTATGTATTCTCAAATATTATTATATTAATTTTCTTTTTTTCAGTAATCAATATCAATTACCATCAATATCAAGGATTGCTATATTAGATCTAAGCCTCTTAAAAGCATTCTCTGAAACGGACGCCATTCTATTATTTCTCAAGCTTAAAACGCGTAACCTGGGCATGTCGTCAAAGGGTGAACCCTGAATGGTGCAAATTCGATTGTTGTCCATCTATAAAATAAATACGTACACCGTAATTAGACAGTCTGAATAACTATCTTCATCTAGCATAACTAACGAAGAAACCACTGTATAATTGGATAAAGTTTCACTCTCCACGTGAAAGTAACGCTAATACAATTATTACCTTCAGTTCGACTAACCACTCCATGGGCGCTAAACTCTCGCTCGCGATCCTGGACAAGCGATTGTTACTTAAGTCTAGGACTTCCAAGGACCTGAGACTTTCCAGACCAACGTGATCCAGACTAGGCAGCATATTGTAGCTGAGATTCAGGAACAGTAAATGCGGTACGTTTATAAAGGCACCGCCTGCAATTTCCTGAAGATGATTTTCCTGCAATTCCGCACTCTGAAGAAGCGGCAACTCCGAGAAGGCACCATGGGGTATACTCTTAATGATAAAATGATATATTATTAATCAAATAATTTTCTCTTGTTTTAACGATTTCTGCAATGTTACCTGTAGACGATTCTTTCCAAGACGCAGGGCTTGCAATTCTGGCAAAGCCCTTATGGCGTTTCTCTCAATGACTCTCAAGTCATTATTCTCCAAGTCTATCAAGGATAACCTTGGCAATCTGTCAAATGCTCCCTCTTTCAATTCTCTTATCTTATTTCTGACAAGCTTCAATTCCAGCAATGACGTCAAGCTGCTAAGCGTCTCCGGGGACAGGATGTTCAGGTTGTTGAAGCTCAAGTCGAGTACCTGAAGTCCTTTTAAGTCGTGCAACGATCCGGGTAACTCGGTCAGGGTATTGTGTGAAGCGTACAGCTCACGAAGGTCTCTGCAATTGTCGTCAACATTTATCTTAATAGTTGGTTCCTGTTTTTCATAAGTTTCCTTAGCCAGTTACCAACTATGACGAGAATATTATGCCAATGACAATGCTAAAGTAGTATCAGAAGATCAGGGACAAACAAAAATCTCTAAACATTATATCTAATAGCGCACGATTTTTCTCATTCGTTAGATACAATACGGTTGTTCCATTCATATACAATTTATATTATTATAATAAATAACTCGATATGCCAGAGTGGCGATAGGACGAGAAGAAATTATTGTGAGCAAAAGAACATAAGAACTTTCTAAGCACCAATTTGCCAGTGATGCAACCTAGAAGCAACAGCGAGTGAAACTAGTCTTCTACTAGTGCAAGTATATAAAACGGCAAGAAGAAAAAAAGAAATAAAGTGACAATGCTCGTGGCTTTACGCTTCGCATAATTTTGAAAACGGTCTAAAGGTGACAAATGAGAAAGTCGAGACTACTCTGATGAATACGTGAAAAATAAAAGTATATTCATATACATATATGATTACCTAGTATTGATAAAAGTAGCATGTGGAATGTGTTTCAGATGATTCCTACTTAGGTCCAATATTTCCAATCTTGAATTCTTCTGAAATATCTCAGGTCTGATCATTTCTAATCGGTTACCCATTAAATTTAGGTCCACGAGGATTCCCATGGACGCAAAACTTCGACCATGAATTGATACCAAATGATTGTTTCTTAGATCTAATTGCTCTAATCTTGACAGACCATCAAAAGTTCCATCTTCAAGGAGTCGCAAAGAATTATATCCAAAGTTTAATTTTCTTAAGTTGGACAGTCCGTTCAAAGATCCTGGTGATATCCTCTCAATTCCATTTGCGCTGATATCCAAGGATTTCAAGACTGGAAGTGCCAAATCTGGTGAGGTCATCGGTGGAAGAACTAGTATTCTATTCATTGGCATGTGAAGATGTTCGATATTTCTTGGCAGACCTGGTACCACCTCTACTAAACGATTCCAGCCAATATCCAATTCATATAAATTTGATAAATGTCGAAATGTCATTGGATGAATGGCTGACAGCGCGTTTCGGGAAATATTAATATGCTCCAATGCCGGGACTCTCATGAATGATTGTGGTTCTATAAGTGCAATACTATTTCCACTGAGATCTAATCGTCGCAAGTTAGGTAGATTAGCCAATAGACGTGGTTCTATATGCCGAAAATAATTTTCTGACAAATCTAAACCCTGAGAAATACATATAATTCATTTGTTTTATGTAATTATCAGGACATAATAAATTGACTTACAAGTATTCTATGTTAAAATTACCTTCAAGGCTGGTAAATTCCAAAACGGTACCTCAATCAGATTTGTCAAAGAATTGTTCCTGAGTCTAAGTTCACGAAGCGCTGGCATAGCAGTAAATGCTTCTCTCTGGAGGAAGTTCAGTCTATTATGATCCAAATGGAGTCTCTCCAATGTACGATGACCTCTCAAGGCACCAAATGGTATTTCTTCAAGTTGATTATAGCTCACATCTAAGAATTTCAATCTTGGTAACGCTTCAAGAACTGATCTCAATTCCGCAACGTGACTAAGATCATTATTAATCAGCCACATTTCTTCAAGACTGTTGCCTGTTCTCTGCGGCAGAAATTCTCGATGTATTCTACTGATTGAATTATGATTAAGATCGATGATCCTTAGCATTGGCATCCTTTGAAAGGCTCCTGGAAAGATTTCAGAAATTCTGTTTCTTGACAGATACAATCTGTTCAGCATAGGAAGATCCACAAAGGAAGCCTCTCCGAGTCTTGTTATCCTATTGCGGTCCAGTCGAATAACAGAGAGCATCGGCAGGTCTGTAGCTGCCCTTCCTACCATAGTAGCATCTCCAATGGAATTTCCGACTAATGAAATTTCTTTCAGTTCCGGTAAAGAGATCATAGATCTTGGATGAATCCAACTGATACCACAGTCACTGATATTAACGAGTTTTAATCTTGGCAAATCTCTCAATAATCCGGCTTCAAGCCTGATCAGTCTATCACTACCAAATATATGGAGTTGCTCTAGATTAGGTAAATCCCTGAAGTTCGTTGGTGTCAATTCCAAGAGAGCTGCCGAATTGATCTGTAGATATCTCAGTTTTGGTAATCCTGAGAATCTTGGTAATCTCATCATTGACTGGCTTTGCAATGTAATTGCTTCCAGACCTTGAAGATTGTCAAGGCTATCAATTGGCAACGATCGTAGATCAGGTTCCACCATGAACAATTCCAACAAAGAATCATGTAGACCTTCCAACCATCCCGAAGAGACTCTTTCGAGTCTGTTATTCCTCAGCATTAATCTTAGTACACGAAGACTCGCGAAAGCACGTCCTGGTAAGCTTGGCAAATTATTATTCTCTAAAATTAACTCATCCACAGGACGTGCAACATAATGGCTCACTGCTTCCAGACCTGCTAGAACTTTCGGCAACTCGCTGTGGCTACACCTAAAATTTCATTACGATTATAAGGACCTGTCTGTATATATAATTTCCAATCAAGCTACCCTCCTACCATATTTGAAATTCCATATCTCGCGTCGAACATCTACAGGGTAGAATCCTGTCCTGTGGAGGACATCCGTATTCAGAACTGACTTGAGCACCTGAACCCAAGGAGTACAGTATCAGAAATCCTGCCACAAGAAGACCTCCTCCTTCGGGCGGTTTACCCATGATGTATCTTGATCACATTTGTCTTTCTATACCCATGAATCCCAAGGCCACATCGCCTTTAAATTCTCATTCCAATTTCTTCCATTAACTTCCAGATATATTCCTGGTCATAAGTAAAATATAACATGCGTGAGGCTTCTTCGACGCTGAAAATTGTCTACGGTCTCACGACTTACAAGATCATGGAAAACGTAAACAGTCATACATAGATGTTTCATTCATAAAAAATCTAATAGATTTCATTTCCCTGGCATAATGCATAAGATGCACAAGTATAGTTTGTGCCAATAAAACTTAAATGTACAACCCTTGGGCGTCACGCTATTCCCTTCTAAGTACAGACACGTTACGGTCACAAACGACAAAATTGATGCTCATACCGTAAGCAAACTTGAGGACCGCTAGACAATCATCCTCCGTAATAATTACCAGCGTACGCGTGTGGATCAAAGTCACTTTAGTTGGAAAATAAAGAAATTCCGAAGCTAATTATCCCAGAGACTGGACCACTAATTAATTCTTAAAATACAGTACGTAACGTATATCTGCACAGTAATAAATCTATTTATCGCATGGATGTGAATGCTATTTATCTTTCTACGGTGGTACAGTGATCTACGATATTGCGTAATCTTGCATATAAATTCATAAAGCATCCATTGTATGTGGAATAATAATTTTCGAGGATACTGTCAAGCTCCAACAAATATGTTTCATAACAATCTTCACCCAGGAGTTCATAGACGAACAACGACCTGGAAAACAGGTGAAACGTGAAGAATTTCGAAGCTATACGTTTACCTTCTGTTGTGGTAAACGCTTTCAGTATACGAGACTAAGTAGGAAGCATCGTTTATACAAACAGATCGAAACTTTCCCGGAAACTAAATTTTGACTCGGATCAATGAAAATTTCGAGGTTGAAACTGTGGGCCAATGACTCCAACTTATCAGCATGATTTTTATTAAGTCTGTATAGGTATCGGAATTTTAAATGGGGATGTACGAGAATTTGAATTTTTTTTTCTATTTCTTTTGGCGTTCCAGTGCCGGATATCGCAAGGATACGAAAATATCGATCGTTGTACTTCGAGAATCTCGTTGTAAAAGTGGAATTTTTATCGGATGACAACAGAGAAGCGAATAAAGTGCACGAGTGAAAGTCATTCTTATTTCCGGGATATTTTCTACGGGCACTCGTACGTCTAATCATACGTCGTTATGCAATTCTAAAATAATTATTTCTTGGTCTCGTAACGAGGTCACAAAAAGTATAAACAGTTATCGAAAACATAGTAAACATAACGTATAACTTGCATACAGTAACTAAAAAAATGTTATTAACCCACGAAGAATTTCATTAATAAAACGACAAAAATGTATGGTGCTAAATATGAATTTTGATAATATAACTTCTTAAAATCATCTAACGAGTAAAAAAAATTTTAATTGGAAATCTGTGATAAAATTGTCTACTTACTTGAGCGCCAAAAGATATTGTATCCAAAAGAAAAAATATTACACCAGTTTCAATTACTTATTGCAAAATGATATTTACCGCACTATTCTTTCAGATACCACCGAAGCAAATGGAATCGCAGCACATAAACCGTCAAAGTCATACAGAGAATTGAAAACGAGTGCACATCGGTACATCTCCAGAGTACAAATACCAAAAGCCTTGAAGAAGTTTCGTGCAAAGGTGTAGTCGTATGAGAAGAAGGAGGATGCCCAGAGCCTGGTGGCGGTAGAAAAAAAAAGGAAAATAAAAGAAGGAGAATTGCGAAGTGCGTATCCAGAGACCGTGAAGACATGCTTCCAGGAAATCTTTCCTTTCCCTCGAATCTCCATTCAAATCGCTGAGACGTTAACATTTTTCCAAATAATTCGCCAGCCTCATATACATATATGCATAGGGGTTTCCCAATTGGATTCGCTTTAGCGAAAAATTTCTTCCCTATTAGCACACCTGATAGAAAGAAGTCTTGATCTCTTTCTCATGATGTCTTTGAAACGTCTTCTTCAAGACGTAAATCCTAACACATCTTCTAACATCCTTGCACAGAAAATAAAAAAGTCTATCGCTCTATCTCCTATTATAGGTATAAATATGGATGACGAATGAAGAATCAACTAATGGCAAATCAAAAAAATGTCTTCTCTTCTTCAAAACATACAATCCAACACGTGTTCTAACAGCGTTGTACAAACAGCAAACAAGTCATGATTGCTCGAATTCCTGTTATACTGATACTTATACTAGCTAACATACTATACTCATGATTGTGCTAATGTATTAGAATCAATCATTGGAAGCACAGAAACGGCTGGGATCGCATGCGGCCATATACACAGATCCTTTATCTGTCGATTGGAACAAACACATATATGTATATACGTAACAGCAAAGGTTCTGTCGTTTCTGTGTTACAATTGGTTGATTCTATAAACAAGTTTATTGTTTTCAGTGTTTATTTACAAATAATAAATTGTAACTGACCCTGAGAAATCATAATCACATATACATGGAAATCTGGTATTAATATTTTTATCTATGTACTTGATGAAATGAACGCTTAGAGCGACAAACAAGTACTAGTTGTGATTATCCATTTATTAATTATAAAAAAAAAGCTGAACATTCAGATTATTCTCTGCGAAACAACGTATGATATTAATTTCAAGCAGTTGTAATGTTCTAGTGCATGTCCGATTGAAAAAAATTATTTAAAAATATTTTATATATGACGAATCGTAGACTTTTCAATTAAAATCCGGTTCATTCTGACTATTTTACAGGTAAACGCGAAGTTTTAATGGTTCAAAGACGTTCGCATGTATGTAGAATTTAATTATGTATATCTGAAACTAAAATTTAATTATGCAGAATTTTTGGTACAAATTACGAAGTCGCCAAAGACATCTTCAGAATCTATTACGTATTGATTTAGATGCCTCATGTCTAATGACGTTCTTTTGATGTCTTCGCAATTTGTGCTGCCTGGATATATTATCGGTCCAATCATGCGTACGTTCGTCAAGAAAAAAAACAGGCTGTGGTTTATAAGAGAACGTGGATATTATTACGTAAGTGGTTACACACACACGCGCCATGACTGGTTTTCAAAATGAACCATAATATATTATGCATAATTATACGAGACCTCACTCCTTATTTGCCAGTTGCGAATGTCTAACGGGCAAGGATCGATCTCTTACGAAAATTCTTACATATGCTGTTTTTACTTCATGGAATCTTTCAGAGAAGTTAATCTTTCTGGAAAATTTTGAAAATTTTGTCAAGTAGTGATTTGCTTCTTTTAGTTCCAAATAATAATATAATTTAAAAATATGTTAACAAGAATTTTTTCGAAGCATCGCGACCCGAGAAATATCCTGAAACTTTTAAATACCGGAAACAGGGAAATTAAGTACTCGACGAAGACGAACAGTAAATTTAATACGAGTAATCCGCCTAGAATACTCATCACAGGTAAGTTTAGTGATTTTAATTGATTGTTACCTGTTCCATATAAATGAATTTAGACTGAGAATCAATATCAGATCCTTTCATCACCAGGTGGTCTTGGACAACTTGGCACCGAGTGCGCGAAATTACTCCGTAAGAATTATGGAAGTGATAACGTCATCCTTACAGACATCATCAAACCAACTGATGAACATTTGGAAAATGGTCCATTTATCTTCGCGGATATTTTAGACTTCAAAGGGCTGCAGAAGATCGTAGTGAATTATAGGATTGATTGGCTCATCCACTTTAGTGCTCTTCTCAGCGCAGTTGGAGAACAAAATGTCCCGTTAGCTGTTAGAGTGAATATAGAAGGTAAAACGATTGATTATCAAACACTGAAAAAACAATTAGTTGTTGCATTTTTCATATTTTGCAAAATCTATTTTCCCTATTATGCCATAATATTTACTCAGGTATGCATAACGTGATCGAGCTGGCTAAACAGTATAATCTGCGAATATTCGTACCATCTACGATTGGTGCATTTGGTCCTGATTCGCCACGTAATCCAACGCCAAATGTGACTATCCAACGTCCAAGAACAATTTATGGTGTCAGTAAGGTACATGCTGAGCTTCTTGGTGAATATTATTACCATAGATTTGGATTAGATTTTCGTTGCCTGCGATTCCCTGGTGTAATAAGTAGCGACCCACCAGGCGGTGGTACTACCGGTAATTATAAAGTCATACAATTATTTAAATATTATCAATAATGTACGCTCGTCAGAATTGAACGTGATACTTTAGTAAAATGTCGGAGCCTGATGGCAAATTGCCCTTCTTAAAGAATTAGAGCGAGCTCAATGATACTCTTTTAAAATAATGATCCGGATAAAATGTTCATAATTCTAATTCTATCTCATTAAATCGAAGCGACTTGGTTTCTTCTTGCGTTTTACGAAACTGTCAATTCGGAAATGTTTGGATCAATATATTCGATATTTATTAATCCGTTGTGCGAAGACGGGTAAAAACGTAATTAATGATATTAATGTAGTTATTTTTGTTAGATTATGCTGTAGCAGTTTTCCATGAGGGTCTTGTAAATAAAAGATACGAATGCTACCTGGAGCCTCACACTAGGCTCCCAATGATTTATATCGAAGACTGCTTATCAGCGCTCTTTCAATTTTTAAATGTACCGAATGAAAAATTACGTAGGCGAGTTTACAATGTAACTGCCATGAGTTTCACGCCCGAGGAATTATTCTCCAGGCTCACGAAACATATTCCGGACTTACAAATTTCTTACAAACCTGATAGCCGACAGCTCATTGGTAAGTAATTACATATTGATAATGATAAAATTAATGATAGTTTTTACTCGTCTTATTGTATTCTCAAATGAAACTCATGTGATTTAACGTATGGTAGATAATTAGATATTTATCATTAAGTAAGCGACAATTCTAATAGTTTGATAGAGCTCAATAATTATATGATTGTAAAAAGTGATAAGAGTGACGATGTTTTATATTTTCTTCTTTATCTTTCATAGCTGAATCTTGGCCTCAAGTATTCGATGACAGCGAAGCTCGTTCTGACTGGGGATGGCAGCACAAATATGATCTTGACAAACTTGTTACAAGTATGTTGCGTGATGTTAATCAAAATTGCATGCCTAAATTAAATGATTTATCTGAAGTCAATAGTTACGTTTAAGGATGAGCTAGGAATTGTGGTTATCATGGATACCTAAGTTGTATAAGAAAAATATTTATTTTCTCAAAGGATGCCGATATAGAGAAAAAAAAACATAAATCAATAAAGGCTAATATAAACTTAAGTTAATCTGACTTTTATTTAATCCTTGCAATCTTCGAAATCCATCATATTCAATTCCATATCGTAATCCTCCTTTGTAGGAGGTTCGGTTTTCTGCCGCTTTGTCTCAGGAACCCTGTTTGAACTTTTCGCACTAGCAACATCTGGAATAAATAAATAAAAAACTAAAGTCTACATATCTAAATTAAAAGGTTTGTCATGCTTACCCGTTTTAGAATCTTCTCGATTTGTTAATATTTCTCGACTTTCCATAAAGTATCCATTGGGATGTACATATGGATTGGAAGGTGGAGAATTATGAACAATTTCAAAATATTTTGTACAAGCTAACAAATAATGGCCACCCTTTGATAATGCTGTTATTTGTTGCACACCTATAAAAGTATCATTGTCATATGATGTGAATCTCTTATAGTAAATTAAAATTTGTTGATAATATAATATAATAAAAATACTGACCAGCCATTGGTATGCCAATGCTCAGCAATTTTTGTCGAAGCACATCTGTATTCATGTGTTTATATGGACAACCATGATACTCTCCAGGTCCCACGGCTGTATTTATTATTTTATTACATGCGTAAGGAGTATAATTAGTTTGTTTTCCTTCTTTACCATAAGAATGTCGAATTGCATAAGCATATTGTTTTTCAAATTTATCAATATCCATTATTTTTGTGAATTCCTCTCTCCAAAATTGCAAGGCGTTATCCAAACTGACACCAATGCCCTTAATAAATAAACCATATTGAAGTCTTCCAGAATGCTTCAAATGATGATTAGTTCTCAGAGTTTCGTGAAGTGTCCTCATACATAGAGGATACGATGATTTTGATAACTAAAAAATAATATTAAAAGTATTTTTAAATCAAGAATTGGTATATCTTCAAAATCAAAATAATCACCTCGTCCAACATTTCGATAGGTGTAGAAGTAGTGCTCCATACTACTCGGGTCATACCAGTAAAAGAGTTTGGAAGATGTTTTAGAAACGAATTTATTCTCATATCATCTGAAATTTCCTCAAAACGCCTATATGAATACTGAAACATTAATTAGATTTTAAAATTATTTCATTGATATACAAAATTTTGTGAACCTGAAAATATTACTCACATCCAACTGAGACCATAAGTTTTGTTTAAAATAAGTAACAAAGAGTGAAACCAGCTCACTCTGTGGAATATAGGCCATCCCATTATTCAAATAAACTTTACGACTTCTAATTAAATCAATCACCTTTTGAAAAGGCACTTTATAAAAATCAGTAGTGTCTATGTTACTAACTGACGATGTAGAGATATGAAGCATCTCTCGAAGTTCATCCTTATCAGATTGTGATATCTAAATTAAAATATAAATTAGCCAATTTCAATTATATTGAGATAATTATGAAGGAACATTAGATATACATACTGGAGTATAATTGAAATTGCTCAGTGTTAACAATTTTGTAATGCCCTCTTTGTTCAAACCAGAAAATCTCCATTTAAATAACTCCACTTCATTAGTAACAAACCACCTCTTTAATTCACTATCCTGACAGTATGCCAATCTTAATATAAAATGCGAAATGTGATCTCTCCTTCTTGCTTGAAGTTCAATATCACTGTGGGAAGAACATCCTTGACCATTTAATAATTTAGCATAGTAAGTGAAGCCATCCTTCTTTAAATTCTCATACAGTGCGGTTCTGCATGCCTCAGGATTTTTAAGATCTGCTTTTGCAAGTATAGATTCCACTATTTGAAGAACTGAAAAAAAGAACAATACTTGCATTTTAATGACCTTGTATGATTAAAATATAATATATCATCTTTATATGTAATATAAAATTTTACCTTTAACCCTTTCCACAGCCAATTCCTGAAACTCACTCAATTCAACTTCACCAGTTGGTGGTGTTTGATACAACTGGACGTCGTGAGGATATATTTCTTCAAGACTATTTATATCACGCTTAATCGTATGTCGTCTCCTTGTGTATTCCATATTCTTTCTTTAGTAATACAAATAAAATCTAAAATCAACTACTTGTACATTTATAAAAAACTTATTACAGAACTTTTCCGAGACGGACGGATAGTCCAACGAAGTCGTGAAGGCGCCAAAAATCTTAACATTTCTTTTCTGTCGATAACCACGCCGTCAAGTACGTTATCTACCGAGTCAATTTATTGAGCACGGTGAGAAATTCGTTTTTAAAGTCGAGCTCAGTCGGGCTTCAGGTGGAATTGTGAATATGTCTGTATGCAGTCTTCTTCTGCTCCGAAAAGGTTTTTTAGTGAGCGGTGAGCAAATTTCCTTCTCTCGTACAAATACAAAAAGCTTCCCATTAGTAACGGCATTTCTTGTTTTCTCATGGGTGTGTCATGTCGGATATTTGATTGTATTCATCGCGGGAATAAGAATTGCGTACTGAAAATCTATATGACAATTCGAGGATCCCTCCGTATGGTCGAAATTTCTTCCACTAAACGAAAGAGAATGTTCGGCCGATAAAGGAGAAATAATTTTATTTTCGTTAATTTGGCAAAAATTCAATTTTCGCAAGACGCGTACATTTGCGGTTGGAGTTCGTACGTTGCGAAAGCGATTAAAAGACATTTTACAAGAAAATATCTTGGATTCATTCCCTGATTCCAAAACGATCTGTTATTGAGGAAATCGATTTTTGCTGCATTATCTACTGCTTATGTGCAAATACTCAGAATTGATCAAATTTCATAAGATTACCCAAGTTTCTCAACGAATAGTATATACTGTTTGTTGGAAGACTATCAAAAATTAGTGAATATTATTCTCATTAAAGTTACGTATAAACATTGAATATATCTGTCAACATTGCGAATATATTAATCTTTGTAAAAGGAGAAGATCGCGTGTGATATATAAAGTTGCTTAACCTTAGCAGCTATGTCAAAATCAAAGTGTGATAAACGCTTGGCAGAAAAGTTTATTGAAGAGCTTGAGATATTTCTCAAGAATAATGAGCCAGAAAAGGCTTTGGAACTTTTTAACAGTGAGAAATATGCAGCTGTCATTCCTGACTCTTCGTGGGATGTCATTCCACTGGTCTCATCTTATCTTACGATAACGAATAAACTCAATGAGCAGCCCTTATTTAACTGCTGTATAAGGATACTGGATATTGTAGCTGAAAAATGTTGCCCGTCTGAGACAGTTCTGGAATTTTTGGAACAAGTAGAGTGTGATGACTATGATGTAAAATTTTCTGTGCTTCTAAAACCTCTTGGAACAAGCTTAACCAGAATGGATGATAAAACAAAAGCTATCGAATGGTGTGTCAGTACAATAAGAGCATATACAGATGGTCTTCCATTGCCATACACTGAGAAAGAAAATAATATTGAGGACAAGCCTCACATTGATGCAGATGTGATATCAAAAAGGATCATGAAGGTGTACAGGAATATTCTCAACTTTCTGGAGCCATTAGTCAATGAAGCATCACTTGAAAAAGGAATCACCAGCAAAAGTCGCAACTACCTCTTGAGTCTACTTCTTTCACTATTGGGAAAACCATTCTGTTATATATCAACAGAACTTATGGACTTGGAATCGATACTTACAGGAGGAGGTCGTTCCATAGCAGAAATAATTGTCACTTACATTACATATCTTACGGGTGATTCGTTTCGCTTTCTTAAAATTCTTGATGACCGATGTAACCAACGTAACAGAAAACTCATTGGGGATTCAGACAAGCATGAATCACATGGAAATTCCGAGGTCAATCTATTTGCATCAGAAGAAAACGTATCTGATCTCGCGTATGCGCAATTTTACTACCTCCTCATGGAACTAGAATCACTACAAAACAAATTACCCCGAGTATACCATCCGCACTATCTTATACATACTTGTTTCTATCTTGCAAAGTGCCTTTTACAAAAGTCCAAAGGCACACTTATCCCTAAGGGTTTGAGACTGATACAAATATTATTAAAACATGTAGATCAATTTTCAGTAGGCCCTGATGCTTTGGAATTATCCGTTCACTCTGAGCTCTTTGGTACAATAACAAAAATCATGATATACTGTGAATCGGAGAAAGAACGACACACTGCTCTTCAGGTCTTTGAAGACTACTTAAAGATTTTTAATTTACAAGCAAGATACTTGGTAATTTTACATTTGTACGAAACTAGCAATCATACTGGCTTAATAAGCATCATTACCAATGCATTTAAAAGCTCCATAGTAATGTGCCTCAATGAAAATCCGCACAATCCCTGTTTCCTAGGCGAGAAAATGAAAACTTTATTAAACAGAGCTTGTAGATTATCTCATGGTAGTAATACAGACTTGATAGAGATATCGGATGAAGTTATCACAGCTTTAAATCTCCTAAGGTTTCTAATTATTAGAGACAAAGAAAATGCCACTGGCATTTGGGATTACATAGAAGAATTGCAAACTGGTTACTTAAATCCTCTGAGAAAGGGTATAGATTTATCACATGCATACTGGAAATATAAAATAAAGGATCTGGAGCTTCAGAAAGAGGAGCCTTCGAAAAACTTAAATACAACTTTGCCACATAATGCAAAACAAACTAATGAGTTAGATGATTCAATAACAATAACAGTTGGCGGAGAAAATTTACCAGTCATGCCGATCTCAGAAAAAATTAGATTTTGCGAACAGGCAATGAATGCGTTAGATGTAATGGAAAGTATCCTTATCAGAGTGAATGAATGTATTGCTGAGAATTCTTCGAGACGCTAATTCAAATCGTGTCTACAGATTTTCTGAAAGATTTTTTTCTTCATGTTAACTAATCGAATGGCGAATACGTACACATTTTCGTCTTTGAATACCATTTGTGTATACTGATCTATTATTAGCATGTTTATACAGCGAAGTACCATTGTACTGAGAGTTAATTTTATAAAGTTGCACATTATTGTTGATGCGTATTTTAAGTTGTACACGATAATGTTCTTTTTGTTTGTTGAATAAAGTATTTTCTCTACTTTCACATTCATTTGTACAATTACATCCTCATATACTTCTGTTTATAAAATAATGAACATTCACTGGAAGCCACAAAGAGAAGCATCGATCAAGCAATCAAAGTAAAAAATTACAGAATTATAATTTTCTTAGGTTTTAGAGGTTTATGGACTTCCAGGGCTTGGCTTGCTAATCAATCTGAAAAGGTTGCCCATGAGGATGGTGGAACTGAAAGTTCTACAAGTGATGCTGAAGAGGAGTACGATAATAACATTAAATTAAAAATTCTGTCTGCTGCTTTACCTTTTGTAAACGATCTGGGTTGGAGCCAGCAAGCTATCAGTGCTGGTAGTACATAATATCATATAAGTATACATATCTCACTAATTACAATATCTGTATATTACATGTCTATAATGTGTGTAACAGGTGCAGAAACTATTGGCTATCCAGGAATAGTCCATGGTCTGTTTCCCAACGGTGGGGCTGAATTAGTCCAACATTTCTACTCGAGCTGCAATCAAAATCTGAATAAGATATTAGAATCTGAAGCTCAGGCCATTGAAGATGATCCCTCAAAGCCAAAGAAAACACCTGAGCTCTACGTACGAGATGCTGTAGAGACAAGACTTAGAATGTTAATACCATACAAGAAAACTTGGCCACAAGCTATGGGTCTTCTAAGTTTACCACCTAATGTACCTACGGCATTAGCTAATTTACTTACTCTAGTCGATGATATTTGTTATTATGCTGGTGACAGATCTGTAGATGTAGGTGGAACAATAGAGAAAATAATGCAATCATAGTTGTTACAGCCGCAAAAAATAAAATCACTGATAGCACAAATCATTTTACTTTTCTAGTTTAACTGGTACACAAGGAGAGTAGTACTGGCAGGTATATACAAGTCTACTGAGCTGTATATGCTCCAAGATAATAGTGAAGATCATAGACAAACATGGAAATTCCTGGAAAGAAGAATCGAAGATGCTGCACAACTTAACAGATTGCTCTCTGCTACACCTGATTTGATACCACCACCTGATCAAGCAATAAGTCGAGCTACCGAAGCCGCCAGTGCCGCATTCATAACGGTAAGTTAAACTAGGTTTAGCTTTTCCAATCTAAATTAGAACATGAATGGTACAAGTGTGGATCTCTGATTAATGTGACGCCTTAATTTTATGCCAGGCACGAAATATACTCGGACTTAACTGGAATAGATAAAGCGAAGTATTAGAGCTCCGGGTTATATTTGCGAATCGCATGAATTCATTAGAGTATTTATAGCTTACATCAAAAATGTTCTTTTTACTGAAATAAGAAATAAAGCAGTATATTACAATACGCCGTCATTAATCCATTTCTCTCACCAATCCTACATGGCTGAATAAGTGCATACTATTTTACTATGCAATATTTTTATTTTATTTTACGTTCAATAATGGCATAACAGAAGTTCACCTAAATACATACAGTTTTACGCTACACTATTATAATAACTGTAGGCCTAGAGAGACATGAGAAATCAAAACCTGCAGTCGTATCAGCTGTGCTACATTTCTTTACTATAAAATTCATACAACTCCTATTTTAATAGTATTATAAGTATCGTGTATATTCAGACTAGTTAACTAAAATTCATGTTGAATGAATTTTTAATATTTTTAGAAAAAATTACGTAACTTCATGATATCCTTTCATGGCCAAAAGTATGGCAATAGCAAAATGACAAAGTATGAGTTGACTGTATACATATATTAAACTTTAAAATATATAATATATTATTAATTAACAAATTATTTATTTATCTTTTGTTACCCTCAGTCTTAATTTGAAAAATGCTACTTTGATTGTTCAATCAAACGACTCGTATTTACACGATATACTATATCATTCTTATAGTCTCCATCTGAAATTGTTAGATTTTTATTGCGCAACGGTTTAACAATCACTGATTTATACAATGTGACTACGAACACTGAATACGACTTTAAAAAATAAATCCATATACCTTTATAATCCTTTATGAACTTGACACTTTAGTAAGTGTACGAATCGCAGATTATTTTCATGCAACAATGGATAGTTATTTACAAATACCATTCTGACAACGGAAAATATTTATATTCATCTTTATCTTTACGCATAGTACCAGTTAATTGGAAAACATTTCTCCATAGCAGTAAATATATGAATATTTTTCTCAGTTAAAATTAAATTCAGTAATGTATCAAATATGTAAGATATGTGTTGTCAGCCTCTAGAGAAATTTTTATATTAAAAATCTCTCAACTAAAGGATGAATACTATATTCTATAAAAACATGATTAAACATCTCAAAGAATAATTGTTTTCTTCAACGATTACAAAGACTTATATTTATATCATATCACATGGAAGCAAACATTAATCTATTATTTGGATAATGTTAATGTAGCTACAAGCGAAATAGGTTGTTCCTTACACATTTAGATGTGTCTATATGGTAGAACCTTATTCACTTCTGTACAATGATTTTTTAAAATTTTCGTGATAAATTTTTTGTATTAATAATGTGCCTCCTCAATGTAACCTCTAATCGTTTTGGGCAAAGGCAATTTGTGAATGTTATCTAACCTAGTATTCTGGCGAATAACAAAACGACAAAGATATTGCAAGCTCCTAACTTGTGTAAAGCGACTTACCGGTTTAATTAATCGTACTGGGAACAAAGGATAACCTGGATACCTGGGCCTTGAGTAACAAAACACTGCAGAATGACTCATCATCATGGAGTAATTGATTAAAGCAGATACTGATGAAAATCTTCCAGGTTTTGTATCAGTACAAAGAGAAAACATACCATTGCTATGTTCTATACGAGCATGAAACAATTTCCCAGCTGTTTTAAAGCTCACTGTTAGCAAGTACCTGAATGAAATATTTAAAAATTGTTAGATTATAAAATTTAAATTGCATTTTGTTGAAAACTAACCTATCATCTGATGAATCTCGAACTAAAAATGCTCCATCAGGTTCAGCTTCTAATTTGGCATTAGCTTCATCTCCTGATATAGGTCCCCAATACCATCCATATTTGCTTAATTTGAGCAATTCTTTTGTTAAGCTGACTTTGGCTTCATTATCACTTGTACTTTGTGTATTAACACTTGGATCTGTTATTAATTCATTATCATTCATACATTTAGACTGTATGTCTACTGGATCACATTCTGTTTCATCAGTATCATTAAAATAAGCTTCTGAATTTGATGCTTCAGCACCAGTAATCGTTGTTGATGTGTTTTCACATACTTGTTTTTCATTACTAGAATATAAGTCTGGTATGGTAATACTTCTTAATAAAAGTTCTTGCGAATGTTTATTTTTAATATCAGAATGAGATTCTGTTGTCTCTATTGTTCCTGGTACACAGCAATCATTCCATGCTCTATCTCCTTCATAATCAGAGCTTTCTTCTGTAGTATCACAATTGACAGCTAGTTTTTGTTCATTACCACCAACTTTTTTGTTTTCTTCAAAGTAAGCAATAGGTTTATCAGAAATCGAAGTTGCATCCTCATCAATTTCATCTGATAGACTAGATGTTTCCACCGCCTTTACCTGAATGAGATTTAACATAAAATGACAAAATCTAAACAATATATATTAAAATAAATTGCATCCTTACCTTCTGTTTCAATTTGCATGACATCAGATTCTTCAGACATATACGTTTCTTAATCGTCTGAAAAAATCCTATAGGCATTTCATTGATAGACGTAACGTCACTGTCGCAAACGTCAGTCTTGCTTTCCTCAGAATTTTCAACTGGTTGAGTTTTTTCTCTGGAGTCGTGTTTCCAAGGGAAGATGAAATATCCTGGCTTCATTTTACGCAGTCCTAGACCGCGATTACGTTCGGTCGATCTACCCGGACTCGTAGCCATAACCGGCTAACTCGTCCGTGAAGGTCGACTACAATGCAGTCAAATAAATTCACGTAAATTCTTAATTCAACTTATCCAGATCAACATTGAAATTTTCAATCTTTCGGCAAATGATCCTTTGTCTGTGGTCACTACGCACAGAATAATACGCCATCTATTTTCCGAACTTAAATATGCAAGTACAGGTTATAAATTTTCTAATTCGTAATCCCGACATTTTTTGGAATCTCAAAATTCTGTGTCCCTTCCACATGAGTGAACTGACATATTTGTTTTAGGAGAAACTAAAAAGGATATCACATAATATTCATTTTTGTATATTAGAAATATTACACAAAGATTACATATCTTAACGATTTCACAGCGGGACTTTTTGGGATATACCTTTCATTATCCACAGACATAAAGCCAGCACTGATCGTTGCAAGAACCTTTCAAAACTGTCATTATATAATTCCTTAAAGTATAATACTCGTAATCTTTTATTATTAATAAATGTTTTTTTATCAATTTATATCAATAGTTTGACAATATATGATACAGTGACAGGCAGAGATGTGTGTATATGTGCACCCGTCGTGAAAGTGTGTGCGTCAACAAAGGCATGTACTTAATAATAAACCCGATGGGAGTTACTCCCAGTTAAGTACTCCCCTACCTCGGCTGCGAGAAATGTGAAGCTCTCTTCGACGGTAGGATGTTAGTTCGATTTTTTCACAACAGACAGCGCTCGGACCGCATGAAGAAAGAAAAAGTTCAAAAAGTAAATGTACAATGCTAACTGTACGTAAGTGATCCTTTTTATATTATATAAGTATTTATCACTTTTGAATCTAATACCTGAAACATAGTACAAATATGAGTGACACATGTCCCCCCATTGGGGATACAGCCATAAGGAAACGAAGGAAGGATAATACAAGTATGATAGAAAAGAAAGAACTAAATCGGCGATCTGGGAAAATGACGCCACACCTTTTTATATTCTGAATTAAAAAAAATTCAATCGGTACAATGAGGGTCCCAAGCGCATTTGCATGCAATAAAAATAAGACTCTTTGATCTGAAATACTCCCTGTCCAGAATATCTTTTCTCCCTTCTCATGAAAGAAAATAAAATTATCAAATTGTGCTCAGACCCGTGAAATTTTATAATTAGTAATTTTCATTGGATGGTGTCCATCCCTGGATTGTGATTCCTAATAATGACATTAAATTGATAATGTTATCGGTAGTTCATCGTGTTAAATATATGTATACCTGTGCTTCCGGGGATTTAATCAGAGAAGGACATTTTTTTTCTTTCTTTTGCTAATCGTTTTATGTCACTGGCTTATCCACTTTGACATTGTGATACGAAACATTTATTAGGCATTTAGAAATTATTACATAGAAATTATTACAATTACATAGAAATGCGGTACTTTCTTTACGCATGCGATTTATTTCTATACATCTTTTTAATAGATTAATAAGAAAAAACAACTGTGCGACACGCGACTTCAAACTATATTTACTATGTAAACATGCGTCAACAAGTTGTAACAGACAAACAAGCTAACAACAAACAAGGGGTACACACTATCCACCGACATGCTGTTTATTTTACAAAGCTCAAAATAGGTTAATATATTTTCGGAAATTACGGAAAAATAAAACGAATGATACATTTTTACGAATTTTTGTCGTTTAAAGATTGCCGCAGCCGAGCCTTCATGCAACAGTGACGCGCTCAGGTGGCCGTTGTTGACACCAGCATCAGACATTCGCGCCTGAGCGTCAGCCACGACAGCAAGTGTTCTCATCGAGTTTGTTACTATACTACATCATTGTGATCATTGTCAAGGAAATGGTGGTACGTAAAATGTTATTTTCAAGCAACTAAATATATGTCTTAGGCTAGACTTTCATACAGACGCTAGCATTCGAACGTGGTACTTTGATTTGTGGATCCAGGTGGTGGGAAAAAATCGTAGTTTTCCACCAACCAAAATCCTACGTCCGAGTATTGGCGCCTGTATGAGAATCCAGCCTTGCATCTCACAAGATTGTCAATTTTTTTTTTCAAAACTATAATCTGAACTAATTGTAGGTCAGTAGTATTAGCACTGATTAGTACTGTGCTCTGTTTTTAATGTGATTTCAATTTACACTTATTAAAGTTTCCAACATGTGTACATTGTTTTTCATTGAGTTATACTGAATGAAATCATTTCACAGTTTCAATATAAAATTATTAATTATTGCAAATAGTATTTGTCTTTAACTTTACCTAACAGAAAGAGGCATGTTATTTTGAATACACTGTAAAACATTGTAGAATACGAAAAAAGAAGGATAAAAGAGTGCTTGAAAAATCAGAGTGAAACTTATAGGTTAAGAGTGGAACGTACTATAGTAATGGAAAACAGTGGTGAAAGCGGCGACGACGGCGGACCTCTAGGTCCAACAGCCTTTCTTCACGGTGGTAGTGATGTTTCCGCGTCTTATATCGGCGTACAGTCAGACGACTTGGAAGGTATGTAATGAAGTTAATTTAGTTAGAAAACTAGATGACAATTTGTATTTAATTTGGTTTTAAGATTCGCGTTTGCGCAATTTGTAACTGACGTTATATTCTACGGCTATTATATATTATGTTTATTTTTCTTTTCGTTTAACATTTTTTTTAAATGTTACTGATCATACCATAATAGAAAAGATGAATTTGTAACTTCATATCATTTACTTTTTCATCTACTTCTCCCCATATTTAACATTTTTACTTTACAAATTGTACATATTTTATCATAAGTGTCATTTACTCTTCTTTAATATTCATTGACAGATGATCCAGAAAATACAGATGACTCAAACCATGGCACTGGAGATCCTCTACAAGGTGGTGGAGGTGGAGGCGGTGGTGGCACTCTTCGAGAACAGGATCGTTTCTTACCAATAGCAAATGTGGCCAAGATAATGAAGAGAGCTATCCCTGAAGCTGGAAAGATTGCAAAAGATGCAAGGGAGTGTGTCCAGGAATGTGTCTCAGAGTTTATCTCGTTTATCACATCTGAAGCTAGTGACAGATGCCACATGGAAAAGCGGAAAACGATAAATGGAGAGGATATCCTCTTTGCAATGACAACCCTTGGTTTTGATAACTACGTTGAGCCACTGAAAGTGTATCTTCAAAAATATCGCGAAGCTACAAAGGGTGATAATCCTGCTGGAACACCTGGTGCCTCAACAGGAAATGGGAAGACAGAACCACAAGGAACCATCTACGAGGATCAACTATTTGCCATTGCTGCTACTGCACCAAATGCAACTACTTCCGATGCCCCTGTTATATATAGTTACTCCTCTTCTGACCAGATGCAATTTCAATTGCATTGATGGACGAGATTGACTTCACATCGTCATCATTACTTATTTGCGCATAGGATGATAACTGTGGCTCAAAGTGACTATACCTTTTTAAACAAGGTTTGTGAATTTTCATATTTCGCGATCTTCTTGTTCGTAATATACAAAGCCATACATGCGTCTCCCATCTCAAATTGTGGACATTATGGGGGGCGACGGTAACAGGATCTATTGTATAAAAAGCTAATTAAGATATTCATTCGAAAATAGTAAAAGACTTAATACTATGAAGAAATAAATGACAAAATCGGCAAAAAAAACGCACCTTGCTTTCTAGCTCTTCTCGCAGGTTGAAAAAGACGATGTGACCAAATGTATAGAAAACAACAGCCGATCCTTTATTACGTTCAAGTTATCACTAAGCCACTTTAATCTAGGCTAGGCTGTGCTGAGTCAGATCAATTTTTAGACAGAATCGATCTAGACTAAACTACGTTATTTCGGATAGGACCGGCAGTAGAGATCGGCGTATAGAATTCCATAGAAAAAGTTCAATCGCGAGGAGCATTTTGAGTACTTCACTCGGGTAGTTGGGCAGGAGAGAGCAGTAGCTCATGTCCTTTCGTCGCCGTTGATGGAACAGGGCAGGACGAAGGCATCGGCGGTTGTTGTAATTGTTGTTGCTGTTGCTGTTGTTGTTGTATTGGCGGTAAAAGAGAGGCCGTTGGCAGCGGTCCCGTAGGAGCATTAGTATCCGCCTTTCGTCCTTTTTTCTTATTAGCAAAAACAACGCAGGGTCTCCATCGACATTCTCCGCAATGGCATAAGCAGAGACAAAGGAGCACACGAAGTAAACAGCATAATAGGCCTGCGCAAAGTAAAGACGGTCCGACCAGTCTTAATTCAGGACTCTGAAATCCCTTCTCGCCAGTCCCCACGAAGGAGATAACTAGGCCTAGTGCGGTAGTACCAAGACCGGCATAGAGTACGGTGTTCACGGCAGCACTGACTTCACCCCGTCGACGATCCGCAAAGCCGCTTCCTTCCTCGTCCTCATCCTCACCGCTGCTCCCGTAGCAGTAGCTGGCATCTCGTATCTAAAAGCAACATACCACAGTGAGTGGAAAGTGAGCTCAAAAGCGATAACCACAAATATTATACCCTGTTTCTCTTCATCCATCGCCGATGTGCCTCACATTGTTTGGTCTTGTAGTTGGGTCCTTCTCCTCGTGATCCATGAGGTGATGTTGGCGATAGAGGAAGTGGAGATGGTCTATTACAACCCTGCCACGCAGCCTTGCCAGGACCCTGACCTCCGCACTGTAACAATATAACATTTGACACCAGTATGCTCTGCGGCCTCAGACAACGAGGACACATAAAGGTGCAAGATCCGTATTTCTGGGGCTGATTGATTACGTTCCAGCTGTGCTGCATCTGATCGCACTCGTTTCACGTATCCGGTTATAAGCACAGTTACTTATTGAGTACCTGGTGGTTAAAAGTTTTCCCCCGAGGATGATAGGTGTTATCGACAGAACAAAATACTTACCCCGTATACATAGGATCGCGGGGGATATCGTGGAAGCGGCGGAATGAGTCTGGTGGCCAAGTTGGAGGGCAACTCTCGAAAGTTCACAGCCTTACCCCCCCGTAAACGTTGCTTCTCCCTTCTAATTAATAAAGCAGCCTGCATTCCGCTCATTCATTTGCCTGGTTCATTGATCGTTCAGTTCGACGGTCCTTCACTTCCGTTTAATCGCGGGCTTGCTCGAATAATCGGCTAACCGCACCGGTAAGGAACGCCGTCGACACAATGACAGATGTGATACGAGGTTCTCTTTCTCTTTCCCTCTCTGTCTCCCCTTTACGCGGGATCCTCCTGCTCCGGATCGAGACTAAATACGTAAGAGCGTGTGACATTGCTACATGTCTATCTTTCGTCAGGCTCAGGTTCGCCCTCGATACAACGACACGCCAGCCTTTCGCCATTAACTGATTGGCAAGCACCTGGTCGGTGTCAATGATCCGAGGGTGAACCGTAGGAATTGATTCTGTCAGAGAGCAGGGCGGAAACGTGCCGCGAGGAAACGCCACCAGACAGCCGAATCGTTGAATTGGGTGCCGTTAAGAGTGCGGTGCATCGGGGAGTAAGAGATAGTATGGAAGTAGTAATAGTAATAGTACTAATATAGTAGTTAATAGAGAAAATAAAGGCGAGGACGACGCGAGCGAAGAGTCGCGAAGCGCGTTTACCCACCTGTAGTTCCGAAGTGGAGGGCGAGACTCGGAGATCGAGGATCGAGGGCGGTGGAAATGGAAAGCTGTTCGACTTGGTGGCGAATGTGAAGGAGTTGGGTGATTCGAGCGAGAGCGGCGGAGGAGATATGGGAAATGGAGCTGGTGAGAGAGGCACGAGCTGGTGTTGATAGTGATGGTGGTTGTGGTGGAAGTTGCGATGGTGGTGCTGGGGCTGCTGCTGTTGTTGCTGTTGCTGCTGGTGATGATGGTGGTGATGGTGCTTCTCGAGTCGTTTGTGACGCTCGTGGCTTCCTACGTTAGCCGAGGATGGTAGAGGAACTGGGGCCGATGACGGTGGGAGAAAGTGCGAACGAGCAAATTTGCTCGAATGGGAGGCTGGGACGCTCCTGATCCTCGGAGCAGATGCTGCTGGCGTTCCTACAGCATCGCCGCCTCGTCTGTTCAGCTGGAGGCGCTTCTGCTTCCTCCTGTTGGCAATGCTAGCTCCACCCGCTGCAGCGTACATCGCTCTCTCCTCCGGATCCTCTCCGTGGCTCTTCCCGGTTTAACGCCTTCGGGCGAGGCGACTCCTCGTTAGGAGTAACGATCGTGCATGGTTCTGCATTCTGTAAAGGCAAGAAACGTGACGGTGCTCCAGGCATCGGTACGCCTCCCCCGCGTGTACTTTCTATACTATACCTAGTGCTACGTATCCCTACTGCTATATATCTATATATTACCTAAGCTTCTTTCTTATCATTACGTTTGCTATCAGCTACGTACTACTTTTATTCATCCTCTACGTAATAGATATCAGACACACAGAGGCCGGCCTTGCCAAGATGGTCGATCTTTAGAATTACTTTGCCTTGGATACGCTTCCATAATAAAATTACGATCGAAACTCCTCGACCTGTCTTTTCATGGAAGGCCTTCCTCCCTCTCTCTGATTACCTCAAAAACCCGGCGAACTCACCCAAGTCCTCAGATCTTCGCGTGGACTATCGTCGTCTGATCTCCACCCGATCAAGGTCCTTCAGCACTTATTTAGATATAGGGCTGAATAGAAATGAGCTTTTTCTTATCGAGCAACACATTCGTCGGAATGCATTCTTTCTTTCACTCATTCTATACTGGATGCATATATACATATATATATATATATACAAGTGTCTTCTAACTAATTTTATTAATAATTATATCACTCTGGCTATTGAATACGACCAATGCCTTTATTATTACAGTAAGAACAAGGCAAGCAGGGGGCTTCAAGAATTATGGTATATGTATGACAGGATTTGTAAACTGCGTGATTAAAATATTTTATTGTATCCTGATCCGTTCAGACAGTGATACCACGGAGAACGGAAGTGAGGGATCTTCATTAATTGGAGAGTGTCGATAAAAACAGGAAGTTAGTCCTTCGGTTTCGAGAAGTATGTTATTATAAGTTGACGAGGCGATCAGGCAAGAGGCAGGCAAAGGCAGGCAAGCAGACAGAGTACAGGCAGCAGAGCAGGGTCGTTTGTTATCGAGCGAACAAACGGTGGGTGTTACGTGCGTGCACGAGGGAGCGAGAAGCGAACACGGAGTTTCGGACTACAGAGGAAGAACTCCATTTTCCATTTCGGCGAGGCTATCAGAGGTTTTTTTGTTCTCTAATTTCTCTACGTCATCTAGTGGCGGATCTCGCGTGGTCGCGCGATTACAAGGAAGGCTGACTGGTGGCACGAGATCATTTTTTTCGAAATAATCGTAGGGTTAACAAGACTGAGAAATTTAACGCGGTCTTTTTATGGTAAAAAATTAGGGGAATCCCCGAACTCCGAATGAACAAGTTATAATGTATATCGGCGAACCCAATGGCCACGATAACGAAGATGATGACGGCGTTATTAACAACGATGACGAGAACAATGCTGAGTACGACGACGACGATGGCGGGCACGACGACGAGGATGACAGCAGCATCAGTGACAGCGGCAGCAACAGCAACAGCAAAGCAACCATCAAGCTGGGGAACACTCAAGATGTGACGCGTACCAACGCTTTGACACCGACTATACCGCGTCCGTTCGTTCGTTCTGTCTGCTCGTCCACGTTCTCTCTTCACCCTCTGTCTTCTCTTCTGTTCACGACGACATCGCGAGATATGTCCCTGCCACGGCTACGTTACCCAGGTCCGAGCCACGATTACTCCCTTTTTTCCCTCACGTCACTTCATCACCGTTATACCCGCAGCCTCCGTCCTGCTACTCCTGGCTGATCGCCCGTGTCCTCACTGATGCACGGGCATCGAACGATCACTGAGCCTCGTTGCGGATACAATTACCAACGCGAATACACGCTATTGCAACTCATACCACCCTTTCTTTTTTCCTCTGCACCCTGCCAGCCTCGTCGTCCCCGTGACACATGCACTCGCGCACATCGAGTCTCTCCTCCTTGTTGCACCCTTGCATATAAGACTTCACTGAAATATCCAACGCGGTTATAGAAAGAGAGAGAACAACCCCGAAAGAAACACCGCCACCCTCACCGTCCGCACTGTTGCGATTCTAGGCCAGTCGCCGCGCTACTTACCCTCCTCCTACTCTCTGCTTCGCCGCGACTAGGCCAGCCCGACCCAGCCTCGACCCTAGTCGATATTCCGTCCTGGCAACTTTTGACCTTTCACCTTTCTCGCACCCCGATTCTCGATGCCTGCTGCCACTGCTGCTGCTTTTGTTGCCTCTACTGCTGTTGTTGCTGATGCTCAATACTCACCCCCTGCGAACCAATATTCACTGATGGTATCTGCCTTATCGACGTTAGGACATCCTTATGGGTTTTAACTTTCAACTTTTAGCTAGGTTATGGGCATGGAAAATATAGATCAGTCACGTACCTGGATTATTGATTTTTTTGGTTCTGTGACCTATTTTTAATTTTTTCTGTTGGGATTTAATTTTTTATTGTTTAACTGACCGGGTTATCTTACTTGCTGCCTCGATCGATGTTTCACGGAGGAGAGTAAATAATAGGTGCTTGATTTAGGTGACTGATAGAACTTGCGTTTTATTTGTGTATTAAATAATTACAATCTTGATAGTTTTATTATCTACGCTTTCGTCCACCAACTTTCGACCGTAGATCTCTTTTGCCTTTACCTCCTTTTGGTTTTTTTGCTCCTTTACCCTCTTTCTTGCTGGATTTCTTTTTACCACTGGTGTTTGAAGATTTGGCAGATCTGTGCATTACATTGTGTTACTTATGTTTCTATGATTGTGACGAAATACATTATATTAAAGTTGTACTTACTTTGTAGATGGTACAGGCGCATCTACATGAAGGATAGTGGATTTGGAACGAAGAATACTCTCAGCCAACTTCTTGTTACGCTGCTTTTCTTGAACAACGCTTAATGGAGCTTCTTTACGTTTCTTTTTTATGCCAGGCACATGCGACGCAATATCCTTTCCATCTTTCTCCTTTGGCAATCTACATAAATTTTTTTCAATTATTCAAATAGAGATCAAAGAGCTTTCCTAGGGCAAATAGTACTTACCTGCTTTGGAACTTTCCTACTGATGCAGTGGAAGCTCGTGCTATCGTTGTAGCTGCAGCAAGTTGCCGTGCATCTCGGAAATGTTCTGTACTAGGAATACCAACTCGCGGAAGTTTAACGTTTTTGGCCTTTGCCAAATTGCGCAACCTTTGCAATTCATTCTTTGCTTGTTTTTCACGTTTAGCTGTCTTTGAAGCAGTGAAAGGATCTTCACCATTGGTCAATTTCGTGGGATCATTAACTTCCACCAGCCATTCTTTTTGTTCATCTGCCTTTGCTTTTTTGTAGCCATATTTTGGAATCCATTTCTACAATATACGTATAACTAAACTGATATCCATTGAATATAAATATTGAATATAAAATATATCATAATATTAATTACCTCCAATTCTTCATCCCATGTAACTTTTGACTTATTCTTCTTCTTTGCAGTGATCCCTTTCTCTTTTGCGAATTGCTGCCATTTTGTCAAAGGTTTAGGCTTCGGTACAGAACGTGCTCTTGGTAACACAAACACTGGTTTTGGAAGTATCCCAACAATTGCCTCGTCTACACGTTCTGTTTGCAACGTCCAGATTTTATTAATGAGTACCTGCACATTGTCCCTTGTTAAGTCTTTCAAATATGTATCTTGTCTGGATCTGAAAACATTAATAATAACGTGAATAAATATAAACAGTTGCTAGGCATATCCAATTGAGGTTACCTTAGATTTTCTTTGTCAAAAACGTTGTAATCAGAAGCAAGAAGAGTTCCTTCGTCAATTTCCAATTCCAAATCCTTATGAACCGATATTGATCTACTCGAATCCACATTTTTTTCCAAAATTGCATTAACAACATCCATTTTTAATAAGCAATATACAGTACTTGTTCGAAACCACGCGGTCTGCTTGAAGAACTAGCGTAATCTAGAGAACTGGTACAGTAAATTGTCGTCTCATTATAAACATAATGAATTGATTTATTTAATGAAATAATATAAATTGAAATAATAACAAGCGCATAGCTTTCTATATAATTTGTTGTTAATGACAATTAATTCTTTTTAACTAATGTTCAACGATATGTTCCACACCGGGACTCAGAGCAGAAGCTGAGGTGTGTTTATTTAAAACTAAAAACGTTCATTTGACATTCAGATTTACTTTTTGACCAATGAGAGATCCGATCTACCTTTTCCCAGCTTCCTGATTGGTCTAAATATGAGAGCTTACAAAATGTCAGATCGTGAGAATTTCTTAAACATACCTTCAGTTCATATGATCATTGGTCATCGAATTTTGTGAGAATTTGTCAAACGAATTTGTCAATTAATAATTTTTTTCAACAGGATTTATAACGATATTCTATATATGAAAAAGAAACGCCTGTTGCGATAGTAATGACTGAACAATCTGAAAAAACTTCTGGAAACTTCTTAAAGTATGTTTTTTATGCAACTACAATAACATGATTACAACAATGAGTTACAATTTTTTAATTACAATTGATTGTATTTATTTTAAATAGTGCAGAGGGACTGTTAAAAAATAGAGGTATCAGACATGAAGCCTGGGGAGAATGGAAAAAGTCCTCTAGAGTCCTTCCAAAAACTGGTGAAAAGCAATTTGAACCAAATAACTCGTGGCTTCAAAATAAACAAATTGAGAAAGGCCTTACCAATCGCAAAGATTTGCTTAATATACAGAGGGTGGAACGTAACTCTCAATTAGCAACTGCTAGATGGTTGGAACACGAGAAGAAAGCTCAAGTCATTAAAAAGTCAAGACAGGACTGGAGTTGTTTTGGCACAGAAACAAAAAAAGGATTGCTTTTGACACCGGAAGAGGCCTTGATACTCATAGAGCTGGTACGATAATAATATGTTAGAAATAAGTATAAGATCAATATAATTTCAATATATATATACTTGCTTATAGAATTGCTTGGAGCTTACTTGGGATAATGTAGTCCTATCGGTACAACAAGCTTATGAAATTCTAATTGAGGAAGATGGGTCACAATGTACCATAGATGAATACAGAGTTTACAGTCATCTAGTCAAACAAGGCTACAGAGTGCAACGATATTGTCGAGACGTTTGCAAATCATCTGTGAGTGGTTATGTGAAGTGGGTGAGAATGAAAAGGAATGTGTATGAAAGGAAAAAATTTATTGTGGATCCCATAAATGGATTACGAATGAATGATGGTAATTCTGAAAAGGATATCAAAGACAAGGAACAAAAGGATTTATCAATTTCTATGGACAATTTGGTCAGTGATGTAAAGAGTTTAATAGATGACATGATTAATGTAATAGAAAAGGAAAAGACTGAATTACCAAAAGTAGAAGAACTGTTGCAAATCGATGATTCTTCGTCATCTAAACTAGCTGAGGCAAATGCTGTATTAGATACACAGCAGGAAGACTATCGTGTACAAGAAATCCCAGGTCCTAGCAATCTGCATCAAACAAATTCTCTAAATAATAATGGAAGAAGGATAAAACCAAAAATCGGAATTATTTCAGAGGAAACTGTTTTAGAACCAGTTAGATTGATAAAATGTTCTCCAGGTGATAAAGCTATTCTTGGAAATTCGGCTCAAAAATGGCCAGGCTCTCGTATACAAAGAAATGTGAAACTGTTGCCTAAAAGAAGCGATAAGGTTAATGTTGCAACTCTTGAAGAACTCCCAGATATTTCAATGGTACACGACTTAGAGTCATTAAATAGTTCTCCACGTTCTCCAGAGAAGCGTAAGGAGTGTCCAGTGAATTCGGTATTGCCGCAAAATAAAAGATCTAAACACGAGGTAAGACACTTAAGAAGTTAATAACCAATATAGAATTAATATTATAGTAACATTCCCTATATCACCCTGTACCCTCAGGTTATAGAACTGTCAGATGACGAGGTTGAAGAAATTCCACACAGCATGTCCCGCATGGAGCTGTTAAATTTCTTACCTAATATTGCATCAGAATCCATTATCACAGAAAAGATATCAAGAAGATACTTGCCGCAAAATGTCAGGCCCCAAAATAATACCTATCAATATGTACGATGGAAGATGTACAATATTCAAGAAGCAGATAAAAGAATTCGAATGGGTTTTAAAACAGAAAGGACAGGAATTAAAGTAACAAATAGTGTGGAAAATCAAAATAATAGTACCACACTTGAAACTAGTGTACTTGAAAATGCAATGGTCACTTGTAATAATCAAAATGAAAATCAAGAGCAAGGTTTTAGATATCTATTATCCGCAGTGATGAATGTAGCAAAATCTTTATTGCCAGCATATATGCAGCAGACTAATACTCATTTACAAAGACATCGAATACCACCATATATGAACAGAATGCCATCGTATCAAACCCAGAGGTATTCTATGCCAGCAAGGTATTTTCAAGAGAAAATTTCTAATAATCCAGTCCATATTGTGAGACATCTCAGCTCACGTCATGAGGAATGTCCAAATTATCCTTCATCTCTAGAACATCATAGGCCTTCTTTTTCGATGGTCCATCGAAATTACAATCTGGGAACACAATCATCCTACTTTTATCCAGCAATGTGGCATAATAATTTCCAACAGTATCATCCATCTCCAATTGCTCCATTACTTTACCAAAATGGAATGTTCCTGTGCCAACAATCTTCTCAACATGAAAGGACTTTTTCTGTCCGGACGCCTCGCAGTCAACAAAATAATCATGGACCCAAAGCTGCAACGTCTAAAGCAAATCTTAAGAATAATAAAAATGGCCATAATTATTTTGGAGATGATGAGGATAATAATAGCCAGCCATCGTTTATTAAATTGCCTGGTGCTTCCTCGTGGACGGAATTAAAGAAGAAATGGATCGATGAGAAGACTATTATTATAGATGATGAAGAACGTAGTGATACCCAGGATGATATGGATTGTAGTGAGGTACAAGTTATAAATGAAACTACTAAACCGTTAGTAACTTCGAAGAACGTTAGCAGCATTCCTGAAGTTTATGAGAAACTTCAAATAATAAAATCAGCTTCTGAAAAAAGTGTTAGACGAAGAAGATGTGACTATAAAATATCATATAATGTGTATTCGAGTACACAGCCATTCAAGAAAAGCTGTCCTGGTGTCCCTATTTTTAGGGTGGTAGTTACAAGGTATTATTCATGTTAATGTTTCTTGAAGTGTTACTTATTCTAGAAAGTACTGTACAAGGCAATTTTTTTTCAGCAAAAGAGATGACCCTATTATTCAGCCAGCAGACCTGATGCAATTGCAACTTGATGGAGAAGATGCACCTATTATTGTAGCATATGTGTCTGGCTCCTCTATCTCATTCACACAATGTGGAGTTATTTCGATACCTAATTTAATTAGTGATTAAGTTCAGCTTTATAATGGGATACAATAATAGAAGGAGAATCGTATCCAATATACTTCTAATGCAAATACCATTCAACTGAGCAGTCTTAAAATTTATATTAGTCTTTGAAAAACAAAAAAGCTTTTATATTAATAAGGATAAAGATTCATTGTTACAAAACATGAAGTTATACAGTATTTAATATAGTATAGATATCTCGAGTTACTGTTCAGGTGGACTGTATTATGTAAGCATACTAAAAGTGTTTTTGATACTCTACATTTTCTGTTTATTTGATAAACTAAATCTAAAGGCAGCAACAAAGGAATGTACTCATTAATTAAGAAAGAGAACACATCACTTAATATAAAGGGATAAAGAATCTTGTTACTTGAATTCATAAAATTAGTATAATGTATTTGATTTATGACATATTTAATTTCGATAAAATATATGCATTTAATGTCCTACATTTATTGTAATTCAAATTAGTATCTCGCTCTTTTGCTTCCTCATAGAGGAAGCTATGTGACGATGGGACATTTTTTTTGGAGATTTTCATGTCACCATGTTTAGAATGTGCCAAAATTTCCGGAAAACACATTTGTAGAAAATGTCTGGATGTATGTGTGTGTGTGCAATTTAAATTTTGCATTTTGCTTCCTCTGAATCGTCGGTAGTAAACAAAGATTCATCTATGAGGAAGCCAAAGATTAAAAAAAAAATAAAAATGCTTCCTCATATAGAGTCTTCGTACACTACCTACGATTCGGAGGAAGCAAATTGCAAGTTTCAACTTGCGGCTTGTTTCTTTTTCGTTGGTACCACTGATTCACAACAAAAATATATATCGCTTAAAGGTTTTGCTTTGCGTGTTTAAGAAAACTGAACAAATATGTTGCATGTTCGTTTGCCTGAAAGCTCATGACTTTCTACTATTAACTGCGAAATGTTTTTACAAGTTGTTTTTATCTAATTCAATGGAGACACCGATTAAGGAATCGATTGTATAGTGTCGATTGAAATCCTCGATTCGCATATGTTTTTTCTCATTTTTCTAGCAAACAACAGACTATCAAACGTTTTTATTTGTTAATTCATGACTACCAAATGATTCGGCATCGATTGAGCCCCTGAAAAGCTAAGGGCCAAAGTACATAAGATTCCATAAGCCATAAGCGGAATGCAGAATCCATAGCGCCTACGCTCTTCAAAATTTTGAGTTAGCAGTGCGCGTGCGCTATGGATTCTGCATTCTGCTTATGGCTTATGGAAGCTTATGTGCTTCGGTCTTTAATCTGATTAGAAACAAAAAATGACGGCTAACTGCACACCAGATTTTGATTTTAATGTTCTGAAAAAATGACTATAAAAAGTTTTATCCACGTTTTTACAAGACTGTCAAACACTGTTAACCGACTATCAAACGATTGGAATAAGAAAAAGTTAAAAAAATAAAAGTTGACCGGCCAACTTCACACAGGTAGCTTATGATGCACGTGGTGTGAAGGACAGTTATGTACATTATAAAATGTCAATGATTAGGCTATGCGCGTAATTATAATTTTTGGACGAAAGAAACATAATTAGAAATCGAATGATTACCAGTACCCGTCCATTCACAAGGAAAATACTTGGACACTTCGGGACAACCCGGAGCCTAAGACCATACTCCAAGGGTTTTCCTTGGCGCGATCCTGGGCAAGAAGTAGCAGATTCAAAAATGCCAAAAGATAACCAATTTATTTTGTCAATGCAACGACAGCGACAGAAAATTAAAGAGAGGAGCTTCAAGGTCATTCCGGGTATTGTGCAATTGCAGGTAAATATCCTGACATGTCATAGTGTCTTAGACATTAAATTATGAATTTTTTTATAAGTAGATACTTGGTAATGGAGCACGTGGATCAGCAAGATGCCTTTATGTATCAAGCGATCATACAAAGTACTTGTTTAATTGTGGTGAAGGAACCCAGAGACTGGCATTTGAGCATCGACGTAAGCTCACAAGAGTGGAGCATGTTTTTGTAACGACACCTACTTGGAACAATATGGGAGGGCTGCCAGGAGTAGCTCTGACAGTACAGGATAATGGCGTATCAGAATTTAAACTCCATGGACCTGAAGGATCTATCGATTTATTTAATGCTATTAAGAAGTTTGTTATTCTAAAGGATCTCACTGTTCATCCAGCTGAATGCAATGAGCTCAATCCATTTCAGGATCAAACTATGACTGTGCACTATGTTCTTTTAACAAAACCAACAATTGACAATGATCCTGATGACACTGTGAATGATTTAGCAGTTGATGACACTGACTATTATTCTCATGAACTAGCTCCAAATGGCAAAAGGAAATCAAATAATGGTGGAAGCAGTAGAAAGTTGCAAAAAGTAGAGCCACAGATTATAGGGGGTCGTGTAACAGGTTCAATGGCATATATTTGTAAACTACGTCCTCGACCTGGATCTTTGGATCTGAATAAGTGTGTAGAAAAAGGTGTAACACCTGGTCCGGTTTTGGGTCAACTAAAAGCTGGAAATGATGTTACACTTCCAGATGGGACATTGATAAAAAGCGCAGATGTCTGCACACCACAATGTCCTGGGCCAGTATTCATTGGTAAGTACAGTAGAATAATTATAAACGTAATATTTTTATTAATTTTGTTTCACTAGAAAATATAATTCTTCCAGTGATCGAATGTCCCACAGTAGATTATTTGGATTCGTTAACAAACAATGAAACATTCAAGAACTACCAGGCAACAGCTTCCGAAGAAGACAACATCGCATACTGTGTGGTTCATTTTACACCGGAAGAGGTCCTTAAAAATCCACGTTACAAGGAATGGATGAATAAATTCTCCCAGAAAACGCAACACATAATAATTAATGAAGAAAATGAGTGTATAGGCAGTGAAGCAGTTCACAGAATTCAACATAAGCTGCACCTTCTTCATCCTGAAATATTTCCATTCTTTGACAGCATTACATTTGAAAAGAGTAAAGAGGAAAATTCACCAGAACAAATTTCACAAGATTCTGTAAGTCCCTTACGCTAGATGTGAGACTATATCTTTTAATAATAGTACTCAATGATGGTTTCTGTGTTAATATACAACTATCAAATACAGGTAAAAAGTGAAGAAATTAATCCTATAATTCATCGTGTCAAAACTCTTCATTCTATAAATCTGCGTCCATTGACTGGATTGGATAAGAGTTTAGAATTATCTATTAGTCCAAAGCAATATGTGGATGAAGCATTCGCTGTGGATGGTTTCCTGGATGCTTTAGCAGAACTCCAAACAAATATTGCAGCAAAAAGTAAATCCCTGGTCAATGCACCCGAATACCCAAAGGTTTTGATGCTAGGAACTGGTTCCTGTATACCAAACAAAGTTAGGAACACCAGTGGCATTCTTCTAAGACTTGATGAGGAACGCAGTATTTTACTAGATTGTGGAGAAGGAACTATGGGTCAGATAATTCGATTTTATGGAAAATCCAACGCTACCCGTATTCTCAAAACTATTAAGGTTTGCCGCTTCTTATAAATTCTTTCCCCCGTGCTGTTAAAGATTCACAATTTAAGTCTTATTATACAGGCTGTTTACGTATCGCATTTACACGCTGATCATCATATCGGTTTGATTGGATTGCTAAAAGAGAGAGCACGAGTAACTGAGGAACCACTATTTTTAATTGCACCTGAACAAATTACTGCATGGCTCCAACTTTACCATAAACGATTCGAGTCCATCTTGGATCTGTACATCCTGGTGCCTAATTCGTATATTCTTTTAAATAAACATGGATTATCCAACGTGAGAGAAAAAGAATTGTACAGTGCACTGAATGTGCAAGATATTAGCACTGTACGGGTGAAGCACTGTCCATTTGCATATGGTGTTGCTGTAACCGATAGTGCTGGTAATAAAATTGTTTACAGGTAAATAAAGGCATAATGATACTAAATTAAATCTAAACGTTAAATGACTGTAATTTCATATAAATATTTCTATTTCAGTGGAGACACTGTACCGTGTGATAACCTAATAAAATTAGGTGCTGATTGTGAATTATTAATACACGAAGCTACTATGGGGGATGACATGGAAGCTGAAGCAAGAATGAAACTTCATTCAACAATTTCCCAAGCGATAACGTGTGGCAATAATATGAGAGCAAAATTCATTTTGCTAACTCACTTCAGTCAACGCTACTCAAAGATGCCTCGCCTTCCAGAGGATTCTGAGGGAAAGAATTTTGATAACGTTGGAATAGCTTATGACAATATGCTAGTAAGCTTAGCCCAACTTCCGATACTTCCTCTACTGTATCCCAGCTTGAAACTGATGTTCAGTGAATTTTGTGTATTGCTTGAAGAAAGAGCAACGAAGAGACAATTGAGATTGGAAAAGCTGAATCAGGAATTTCTGTAGTTTATCGGAAATCAAACGTAACAACTTAATTGACCTTAATCCATATGTAAAAATAACTCAATGGAAGTCTAGGATTTGTAAAAAAGGAAGAAAATAAAACTGAAAAGTTAAAAGAGAACCGCAGAAACGAGTCTCTTCGATCGATAAAAAATTGTTTATTACGTTTCTCGTCGATTGTTGATAAGTTTTGTAAATCATAGGGAACACCGTAGCTTCTGAGACGATCCTCAGGTGTGCGTGGAGCGTAGAAATACAAGTTCTCAAAATAGCTCGTAAAATGACCATCCTGTACCTCGTAATTAATGATACTAAAATAATAAAATATTCTACATACTAGTCTCCTATGTTTCGATATTATATATGTACGTGGGCAGCAATCAGCAATGTAAAAAACTCGATACGAAATATATCCTTAGCGATAATAGTTAGGAATAGACGAAGTAGGTATTATTATATTTACACAAAAAGAGATTCTCGTATAAAATCAATGCTGCAGCGATACGGGTGTCTGTCACCTATAATCCTGACAACAAATCGAGATGATCAACGAACAATCATTAATCATCCATTATTGAAAGCCTAGCCAAACAGATTAAAAATAGTCATGTGCGTCTGAAAATTTTAAAAATAATATCCAGTGCCTTTACAGAACGCGCCCTACCGATTATCGGTAGCTAGCAAGTTTATTTTGCTAGCTTACCTCGTACTGACTGGCTTTGCTACATAAACCGCGAAGCGTCAATCGTAGCTACAATCATTGTAAATATGTAGGGGAGGAGATGTTAGGGTGATAATGGGGGATTATAAAAGTAGATACGTATAAAATCCTCTCAAGATGGAATGAATCGGGTCGGTGTTCTTAAAAGGTGAAGACACCGTCGGTTTAGGATGAATTCTAAGCATTTAAAGAAAGGACCCAGGATACGACGAGCAAGTTTTCATCCAAATTACATTTTTAGGATAAAACTGCTGGATAGGACGTATCAGTCGATTAAGTACTAATCGAGTTCCGCTTGAAAAAAAAAAATTTGTTCTTATATCACTCTCTAGGCTGTCGCTCGTAGTATTCGTTTGTTTGATGATGCATTTAATTTAGCAAAGGGACCTTGTGAGGATAATCGCTCTTGATATGATACGCATTCCCATTAAAATTCCCACTTCGTGGCCGTCTCGTAGTCGGTCTCACCAAGACGTAAGGCTCCATTTTTCCCAGCAGTTAAGTAACGACCGTCGGTGCATTTTATGCAAATACGGGAAGGTTCGCGTAGCTCCAAGTAAAATCCATCGGAGGGCGCATCGGCGTCGACGGTGACACCCTCGCTATCCGCGTGCCAGTACTTTCCATTTTGTCCTGGGAACAGAAGAAAGATTAACAGTGTAGGAGGACGTTGCAGAGAGGAAGTTGCTGAAGAATTATGCAAATTACCTTTGAACCTAACGACCCCACGTTCGCAACGTTCCACGCGAATCGTTTCGTAACCAGCTTTGTTGCACTCAAGCTTAGGACTAGCTGCACTTTTGGGCCCGACGAAACCTTGTTCACATCTTAGTACCAAAACGGGTCTGTTCATCAGGTAGAAGTAGTACTTTGATACGTCGGAGTCACCGGAAGAAGGTGAGTCTGCATTGGCATAAAGATGTCCTGACCGTTTAGTAGCCAGAAACTTGCCATTGTTAGCTCGAAGAGCTACGGTGCCGTCTTCCGGTTGCCAAACCAGATCAAAGAGAGCATTGGAGGAACGTTTGTGCTCGGATGCCTGAATTCCACCACCAGCTTCGAGACTCCAGTAACGGTCCTGCATGGTGCGGATATACCATCGCTTAGTGACGCGATCAAATTCCAATTGGAATGTCTCGTGTCCGGATATTTCATCCTGATTAGCAGTTACGTCAACCCCTGAAAGTATATTTTTAAGACTATTAGTGCGAATGAGGCCATTAAGATAAATTAATCGGTTGATATCACGACTGAAGATAAATAAAGGAATTATTTGAAAGGCATTCACGTTTAGATCCTTACAAGGTATAAGATCGAGTTACAAAGATAGCTCAAGCAATTAAATTAATTTGGTAAGTCGGTCGAATCGACGTTCCGCTCAGTGGCTTTCCCGTCCTTGAATCGTAGAATGACGTGGGTGATTCATGATTCGGAGTCGGCAAAACTTGTTCCTCTCGTAACAAGCTCTGTCATTAGTATGCCTGACACACGATAGAGGGAAGGAGGCGCCCATGAATGTATAATTTCCTCGCTTCCGGCGAACGCCCCGGGTTTACGCGTTTTTATTCAATTCACTGTGTGTGAGCGGAGAGAGAGAGAGCAGCAGCAGAAGAGGAACCAGACCGGTCCAGGTGCGGAAGGAGATGAAAAACTGTATAAATCTTTCCTTACCCTGCTTGACAGACACGTAACGCTGATTAAGAGCAGCAACAAAGGAAGCTTGAGGTAAGGACTCTTCCAGGGAGAAGAGTTCATCCCGTGTGACTGTGGTCGACCTGGACTTTAGGACAGCCTTACTGCCTATAGGGGCTAAATAAGCTCCATGAATATCCCTAAGTACAGAACACAGTAATATGAGAGTCAATTGTAACGGATACAAGTAAAGAAAAGTGAGCCTTAATAACGATTAGTACCTGAGAGCGAGAAGACCCGCGTGGAATTCAGCAGCGTAAAGGCAATCGCGAGTACATGACTCCAAGAGTTTGCCATCGCGAGCAAGGTACTTGTTGTTGCAAGTGTGAAGGGCGTAATGTCCTCCTTCAGATTTAGGACGATTTCCAGCAGAGTCATCGTTGTCAGCAGTTGCTGCTGGACGAAATTCCAGAGTAAAGAGTGTATCCTCTCCCCAAGGTACAGGAGCATCTACATGAATCTCATCCTGAGCAGCACTAAGATGAGCAAATCTCTTCCGTCCGGCTGAACGTAAATTCACCTGGACCAATAAAGCCAAGAATTACAATAAATTATCTTAATACGCTGACAATTAACATAAATAATACAACATTGCATATTATCATTACCTGAGGTCTGGCTGCAAGATGTACAAGCCAATATTCAGCCTCCCCAGGAGCTTTAGCAGTACACTTCAGCTCATCCTGACTAGAACCCAGAAAGTATCCTCTCTGCACGTTCTTAAGAGCCCACCTTCCGCTTCCTGTGACCGTGAAGAATCATCATTAACATACAACATTGCGTGAAATTTAATCACGTATGGGAACTTACCATCGGAAGCAAGTTGAATTTGAAAAGCACAGCCAGGATCGGACGGATCCTCAGCTTCGCAGGTGACATTACCAAACTGATCGACAGCGAGGTAACGATCTAGATGAGATCTCAGAAAGACCTGATGCTCGCTACCCTCAAGAGTCCAAAGTTGCTTCTTCTTAAGACTAGCCCCATTGGCATTGATCTTAAAACCGAATGTCTCAGCAGTGAGATATTTGAACTTGCCATTGATGAGTCCAACCTGTAAACAAGAATTTCATAAGCATCATCATCATCATCATCATAGCATCCAATGAACAATTTAATGTGATCCATCATAAATGTACCGTCCATCCAGTTCTGTCTACTCCATTTTCAGAGCTACCACTCTCGGAACCGTTGTTCTGCATGGTAAGGATACCACGGTGGAAATCAGCGTTACAAAAGTGTCCAAGGAAAGGACTGGTCCGCTTGCTCGTTTTATCCTCCCACTTATTCCTCCACTGCGAGTGAGTTTCTGTAAGAATAAAGACCGATGAAATACAACAATATCACAAAGTCTATGACTCTGTGATAAAGGTACGATTTTGCAAAAAAAAAAATTACACAAGATAAAAGCCTTAGCATCCATTAGAGTGACTTGGGGGCAGATATTTCTTTTTCCCTCGTAGTATATTTCCTCATTCTCATTCCTCCTATTCATACTCTTTATCCGAACAGAAGCGTGTGTTTGCATCCGCACGGCTAGTATCGCGCGTGGTTAAGCCCTCAGGATTGGGTGAGGGGAGGTCTGAGAGGTTATGAAGGGTGAGGATGAGGGTGTGGACGAGGGGTCGCGGAAGTCGAGGGGCATCCCAGCTCACAGAGTACAACCGTATCGGAGCCAGGTATTGATCCCTCGTTTTAGGCTTGGGAGTCTGCGACTATACTGACCCAGGACTACTACCAAAACAGGCAAGAAGTTCCTAACGAATATTAATAGCAGCTCAATGAATAAATAAATATCGGACTGTGCATTATATGAAGAATCCTTAATTATAAAGCATCTAACAACATTAACGAGCTGATTTGGAGAAACCTATGAAAAAATTAATTATTCCCAGTTTGGTACGATCGAACGATAATAACCGTTATTTAATCAGTTCACGTTGATGGTCGTGTAATCTTCGCGGAACTTGAATGACCTGCACGACGAATGAATCTCACAGGAAACCGTTATGAAAGTTTGGACCGATGGCAAGGCGATTTCTATTGGTGAGAATGAAATAACGAGGTTCATCATTGTCGATCGTTAACAATTATAAAGCAATAGAAAGGGATGCGGTAGCAACTGCTTTAGGAACTCTACGCCGTATAAAGCAGGAAGTCCTGAGCAACGAACTGCGAAACCAAGAAGCATTGCATGTCGACTTCTGTAATCACGCTTCTAAATTAACTTGTGCGTCCACAATCATTATTCGCGTGTTTATAGTACACTGATTTCAATGTTCGAAGGTCTATGGCATCGCTTCCTTATATATATATCTTCATACTGGCTGATGGCTTAAGTCTTGTCTGTCTCCTCGAAGGCCAAATATAGTACGTAGTACGTATATAGTCTATCCCATGGTCGATTGGGGAAAGCTCCACGAGAGGATGGTAGATGAGGATTAGTTTGTTCCTGTGATGTAGAATGATACAGAGTAGAAAATATGAGTATGTGTATATATGTACATTCGTTTTCTGTCTCTTGAAATAGTTCAGAAAGATAGTATAGAAAGCAAGTTTTCTAGTGGTTCTATGCACTATGTAAGATCGATCAAACCATCCCTCCATTGGTAGCGTCCATTGGTGTAACGTTATCCATGCTGGATAACTGACAAAATTGTATATGTACACCAGGGGTGTATCAGTACGTGGTACTGTCAGTGTGGTAACATTCGGCCTCCTGAGGAACAGGACATGCGTTTGTCAACGGGAAGCGATAAGGGCGTTGGAATGGTTGTGAGTTAATGTAACGAAGTTTATAACTATTATTTACTTTCATTCTTACTGGATTATATTTTGAATAGGAATAGGAAATGTAGGTAATGCAGTCGACTTTAGTGGGTATCTGTTCTTGTATTTCTGACAGGCGCTACGGACCCTTTTGCAGCGGCCTTGTGTCTCGGCCCCACCCAGGCCTCAGGAACGTGAGTCACTGAGTACGAGAAAACCCCCGTCAAAATAAACCCACCCTCGTGCATCCCTCCTGCTTGGATAACACGAATGGCAGAGGCATTACTAAAAATAAGGATATGGTAAAATGATAGAGAATAAGAAATAGTTATGACAGGATAAGAAGAAGGGCTGTATGCCAGTGTAATGTCAGGGATCGTCAGGAAAGCCGGCTATGACCCTGACCCTGCAGACTACACTCTAACTCCTATATATCTTTCTCGACATATATATATATATATATATAAACTTGTGTACCGTAAATAAGTATATATCCTATACAGTGTCACTGTTAGTTATTTTGAAAATTCCCTATTGGATTGAAATCTCGGCGGCCATCATTGTTCTCAATGACAAAATGTATTCCTGTCGATCTTCAAGAATTTTTCGACTGTAACGCTATAGTTCATATATTTTTGCTGGAATAAAACCATTGTACCCAAGTAACTACTATGTACTCACCTGAGATCTCAAGCGAACGATGACCGATTCACGTTTACCAGTGAGGAACACACAAAGAGTAGAGTTTATTCTCGGCGAAGAGAAAAACAATCCCGAACCTCACAACTGGACGCTTTTCGCGCTACTGAGCCGGCGAGGAGGACTCGTCGCGAGTCCTCGGGGGGGAGCAGAACGTTCGGAATAGCAGAGAAAGAGAGACGAAGTAGTGTACGCGGGTACAAGAAAGACAGTGCGAGGACGACTATATACCCCAGTGAGGATGCAACATCGGCCAATAAGCCTGGAAGGTACAGGACAGACTATAGAGAGACTATAGAGCACTGGTGGGGAGAAAGTGAGAACAGAACGACGGTGGGAGAATGCACCGAACTGTTCCAACGAGGCTTCCTAGCCTTGTTGCCGGCCGGTGAACTCGAATGCGTCGGCTTGACGCATCTTTCTTTAAATTTTACACATTTCTGTCATCCCCAATGAGATATACTTTAACAAAGATGCAGACAATATACTCTGCGGTGAGGTAATTATCAATTCTCAACGTAAACAACATGGCAGAGGATCCTGTTTATATGGATAATATTGTTAACACGTTTTGTAAGAGGAGACGGAGTTAAAGTTGATTTTTTATTTTGACAGGGTAAAGAATAGAGAATGAAAGAGAAACAGAGCGTCCTGTCTACCTGTAATGTAATACAAATGACACGTCTATATTTCTGTAAAGTATAACGAATCTAGAGAGTTGCAAGAGCAGCAACCTGATTCCTTGTGTTATGTTAAAAGAAGAAACAACCTAATTAACCGATCGTTAATTAACATTATAACCAGAATTTAATTCGACTTGGCTCAGGCGTCACTACGTGGACCGTGTCTAATTGGAATCTTTATCCCCGTACATAAAGTATAGAAATGCTGCTTGGTAACCGCCACGCACTGCTTTTTGGGACGCGGATGATGTTCATACATAAGTGTACGTATGCGATTATGATTTTCCTAGAATTCCCACATGTATCCTACGTAGCATGAATCGCTGTGCTAGAGGTGCACGCGATAAATAGTAACAATAGCTTTGAGGTTAAACCATTGTCTTTTGTACAAGTAATCGTAGAATCCGCTGGTCAGCACTTTCGCAATAGCCACAACAATTAATTAATCCACATACAAATAAGCTTTGTGACGATGTTTCTAATGAATATTTTTCTCTTGTCCTACTTACCATTGTTATTGCATGAATTCCGAATTAAATGACGCTTCTTCTTGGAACATTCATGGGACAAAGGATCAGAAGTATTTTGGAAATCAGCCAAACATCTTGAACGCTCTGGGATCTGTTTAAAAATAATTAGCTTGTGTCAATGTTAACGGTACATGAGGACGCTATTCTATTAATTATATCTTACCGATGTCGGATATCTAGGAGGATCAATGATCTTGGATTCTCCTACTTTGCCTGCTGCCGTTCCTTCTGCTTTTAATGGCCGTTCACACTTCTCTGGAAGGAATATCTTCACTTTATGAAATTTCTAACTGTGACAACAGTTCCTTACGACATGGGAGAATGCAGTATGTTCCTGAACGAAGATGATCCTGAGAATATTGTTGAGTATTGGATAATCTTGAATCCTTTTTATTATGAATTCTACAATGTTTCTCTTTTGAGCTACTTCCCAGTATATCCTGATGTTTATTTAGTATCTCTGTGCAGAAGGAGTTTTGACTTTTACGTTTACATTCTTTATTTTCATCAGGCAAACAGAACGTTACTCTCCTCGTCCTGGATTTGCTTCTTCGGCTGTTATTCAGACTGCTATCACGACAGTGATTATGACAGTTATGACAGTCATGAGAGGGACAACGATATTGAATACAGAGATGATCATCAGTCAACCCTCTACTGGTTCTCCAATCTATGCAAGTTGCGCGTTTAACGTAATTGCACGCAGACATCGTGAGCAGAGGCTGAATCTTATTATGGGATCCGTTAGTTTTGCTGTGCGAGCAGGTCCTGCCGCATTCCACTGGGTAACCACTCGCTTCAGGATCTTGATAAGTCTGAGGATCCTGCGGATTTTCTGGAACGGTTTGTGTGCCACTTCCGCCACCACTTCCTCTTATAGGTTCACTCATTACTCGAGAATCACGCGCTGTGGTTTCGGAACAACATGCACTGAAGACGTTCAATAGCTCATTTTTTACTTGAGGATCACTCTTGGTTGCTGATATTTCTAATCCGTTAATACCTGATGTACTATCACAAAAAACTTTTTGGGTACTGACTGTCGGATCGTTAATTTGAGATTCTTTGTCAATAGTAAAGTCAGTTCTGATGCATGATTGATCCAAAGGAAACTTATCACACGTTTTTAAATTATATGCAGCTGGAAGACATTGCTCCTCTTGTAGTATAGTTGCATATTGCAAGGATCCGCTGGTTAATATTTTTTTAGAAGGAATATGTGGTACAGACGTTGCTATTCCTGATATCCTGTCTAATTCTTGAGACGATACACTTTTTGTTAACTGGCAATGATGATTGGAATCACTTTCCACTGAATTCAAAGTCTCTTTTGCTATTTTATGTTCTCCTGAATTATTTTCCCTGGTGTCAGGATTCATTTGTTCCTCAGCAACTACAGGATTCTCTTCCACCTCTTGCTTCACTAAGTCTATATTGATATTCCTGTCTTCCTCAAGATCCTGATGTTCAATAGAAGTGGATGAACAGTCGCGCGCGGTATTCTGTTCTATTAAAAGTTCCTCATTCTTCTGCCCCATCCAGCCTTTATCTAAAACTTTAATATAGCCCACAGAAATGTCTTTAGGACACGTATATTTTGGTGATTTTATTCTGAACAACGGTGTAAGGGACTCGCTCCTTGGTCTGTTCTCTACCCTGATCAACATTGACGTCTTAACTAGGTTTTCAGCTCTTGAAATAGACCTTCGTACGTCCTTGTCCTTCCTGGGTCGATTCAAAGAACCGCGACGAGGTGTTAACTCGAGCAAATCTACTCGTTGTTTACTCGTGCGTAATCGAGGAATGTTATCGTCACTGTCTAAACTCGAAGAATCCGGTGACATCTCATTAGAGCATTTATAATCCCAGTCAGTTACTTTTGATGTCGACTTAACGTTGCTGATCTTCAATCCCGGTGACCTGACACGCTGTGCAGTATTTAACCTACGACTGCGTATTCTTTCTTCAATCTTACTACAAGGTCTACGCCGTCGCTCGGCTTCCTGTCGGCTTTCCACAGCTTTGCGTAATGAAACTCGTCTCATATTTACGAAAATGCCTGCCCATCAAGAATCCACATTTAGCTCAAAATTTCCAGACGACGCATATATGCATGTCAAAGATATGGTAAGAATGACTAGATAAATAAACACTGAAGAAACGAATGACTGTCAAGAGCTTTCAATTTCTTTGACGATCATGAAATTAACGATTGCTCTGTGCATCAATGGATTCACTCGAACAAGCATAAATGAGATACAGTGCACAATTAACGAATAGACCATCTTTTTCATAGATAAGCGTAATCTTAGAATTTAATAACGCACAAGCTGAATACATATCAGGGACTAACAGTTGTGACATTTCAAAGGGTGAATGTATTATCTGTCATATGTTTCCTTTTAAAAGATAAGGTCACAAGAACATGTAAGAAAAACTTGTACAAGACAACAGTAATTAATGAAATGTGTATATCATTGAAAATCTGGTAATATAGGCCTATTATTATCTTTTTTTGTGAAACGTCAGCCCAATCTTAGAGTATCAGATTAGATACATTTCTGGCAACTTTGTATAAATCATATCTCGAAATGAGCACGTCTACTGTCCCTTGTGGAAACAGCGCCGTACTGTAATTACTCGTTTCCGCAAGGTAACGCGACCTTCTTGGAAACATTATATCCATGCAGGAAAAGGTGTAGGTCGCACGAAGAATAACATGCGATATCCTTATACGTCTGGCTAAACAGTCAAAAACGATTACGGAGCGTAAAAATGAAGCGTAACGGGAAACGCTTTATACAGTGAGCACTTCGCTATCAATCAAACACAAAATAACCGCTATATGGAAATTTAAGTTCATAAACGATTTTACCTAACGCATATGTAGAATGATTTAGTTCGATTAGCATAACTAGGACATCTTGAATTTTCAATGATTCCTAAGCACTTGACCACAGTATTTCACAATTTTTAACACTTGTGCCTCTTCGCAGCTGTTGGAAGACATAACAGGCCATTTTAACAACATTTTTCACGTGCCAACGTTCCGCTATGTAAGTTGCGTCATTACACAGAAATAAGTGTTCCTCGTGTCAATATAAAGGTGCATACCCACCGTGATACATTGGTACTACGTTAATCCATACTTTGAAACAAACGCTCGTAAATGTATCACCACATTCTGACAATGAATCCAAAGTCATTTGTTTCAATAAATACTTGACCAAAATGTTTTTAATTTACGGTAATATGATTCGATTGGTGTGTCATAAGTATGGTATATAGACTTTTAAAGTGCAGATTGTTATCGAGGAAGAGTTCGCTGACCGGCGAGGTAGAGTCTCGGTATAGAAAGAGAACGAAGGGATATATGAGAGAGATAAGGAATAAGAAAACGAAGTGGGAAAAAGTTAGAGGAGGGAACGAATGAACGAACAGACCGTGACCGTGACCGTGACCGTGACCGAGTTGCATTAGTACTGCGATGTGCACGCAGTTCGACCCGAATACCCATTTTATCGGTAACGACGTATGGTTTACCTGGTGAACTTGTATTAAAAGTGGATATTTTTAACAGGCCTGGCATCCGTCATTGCATCCGTGAGGATGATGAAATTATTCGGTGAAAGAGTGCGCCGGGATACGGATCTCTGGAGATACCTATTAAGGAAGTAATAGTAGAAAATTGTATATTGAATGGAGTAACTGTATTCACGGTTACAATAGCGTGGCAGAGTCACAAACGAGTATACATATACGTCAAGTACACTTCGGTCCAGTGTTTTCCTTGCTTGCATAGCGTATTATGCAAATCGAAGGTACCTTCCACACGTACACGTTAGCTTGTATGAAATTTTATAGATCTCTTTTTTAACCATACTTAAAATCCTTCTATTCCTATTCGCGCATGCGCTCGTTAGTGCTTGTCATTAATGTACAGTGTTAATTTATATATCTTGTAATTCGTAGATTGTAGTATCAAGTTCCTGGAACATAGATTCTTTATGTTGTGTGTAAGTGAACTGCACTGAATTGTGGATTAAATAAACCTATTGGAAGCCTTGAACAGTACCATAGATGTGATTGGTAATTATTGTGTGATGATGATTGATAATACAAGGCATATTGTAAGCAGTAGCGATTGCATACGCGAAGCGTTTCAATCTCGCGTATCTTCTTTACTCTCCCCTCTCTCTTGGTAGATTTGTTAAGTAAATATTGCTGGATCGCATGGAAAGTCAAGCGATTTACATCTGAAAAGTTTGATCTACGCAACATCTATGAAAATTTTCATTTTAAAAACGTACGAAACTGTAAAATTCAGTTAATCTTTCGACCTTTAATACTTTCCGCTTCCAAATATTGGACTTTGTGTTCTTTAAGTTGGTAATTATTTGGTATTCGTCTACGTGCATAACGGTAGCCACGCCGCTTATAATTGCAATTTTTAGACGAAAATTCGCGTATCTATTTACCAATGTATGGATCATACTTGGAGTGCAACGTTCTGATTACGAAGCAAGGTGTGAATACTAAATAAATACCACTGTATTTTAGTACTTAGTTAATAGTTAATTCGTATGGCATCACCAACCATGGCTAAAGAGCAATAAAAATTCATCGAAATAGGTTTGGCATTCTTCATCCTTATGTATAATTGCGTAAGATTAAGGCTAGGATTTTGGTCGTTATCATTCACGCGGGGACAACGAGCCAGTCTATTCTTTCCAGTCCTTCTTGATGTCAAATGACCACTCCCACTTGAGGTGTTCATGTTTATCGTCGTCGGTGAACAGAGAACTGACACTGTAAGATCCTCTGGCCATCACTCCTGCAGGTGCATCTTCAGCTGGGGTCGTGTAGGATTGGATTTCCGTTTTTGGAGGGTAAGAGCCTACCATATGTGTCATTTTGTCCACTGAAATGGAAAATAAGCTTTCTAAGAATATGAAGCCATGGACTGCTTTCCAAATTTGGATGCAAACTTTCTACAGGGGCAGGGTAACATGTGTCAAGTACTGATTCATTACCTGTAACGCCTTTAATAGATCCATGTGAGAGTGCATTAGAAACGGGAATAATGGGAGTACATGAGTTATGACCAAATAGGGTAAATTAACTAGAGGCATCAGCTTACCAGGCACACCAAGGCGATAGGTCTTTTGGACATACTTAAGACCATGCACGATCTCACGCTGAACAATGAAGTCAATTCGGATTTTGTAGCTGACACCTTCCTTAATAACGAAGGTTTGTTTCTTTAGCTGTGTGAGATCTCCTGTTAAATCTAGTTCCATATCAGGTCGATCAGTCACACAAAGAGCCAATTTCTTCACTATCACTTTCCTGGGATCAGAAGGATCTGCCAAAAATGATTAATATCCCATTGTTATAAAAATCCTCCTAGATGAAAACTAGATTTATGAAAATAGTCTTACCAATAATTACACCCCCGGCTTTTGCCTCTCCCAACAATGTCTCTTTGTATTTCCTTAGACTCTCATCTTCTTTATCTGCTTCAAGGATCTGTTCGATCGTCTTCTCTGGAGGAGGCTTATAATTTGACTCAACCTCTAACTCTTCCTCAGGAGTATCTACATGATCAACTGCTGGATCCGCCATTACAACTGTCGAATACATATAATCCTTCTAGTGAACCATAATTTTGGTTTACATAGAAACAAAAATAAATCATACACATTCCAGAAACATATGTATGTATTAAGCCAGGCCATTTCTTCTGCTTATTTCATGTACACATTTTAAAAGATTTATATAAGTACTGCAGTGATCACATAACAAATATTTTCAAAGAGATATTTTAACAATTAATCATTAATCAGGCTTCTGACAGACACTTCATGTAGACCCCCTGGAGTCTGTAGTTCAAGCAAGCTAGTACAATACTGTACATTATTAGCAGTACAATAAAATGCAGAAGAACAAGCACATAGAATAGAAGTGACAGAAACAAAGAAACATAAAACAACAAACAAATAAAGAACATAAACCAGTGCAGACACTTTTACTCGACGGATAACCGCGAATCTAGTAGCGACAGGCACAGTATCTCGACGGGTTAAAATCGAGAGACTATAACTCAAATAGATGCTCACCGTTCGTATGACAATTCGGACTGAAGTAAACTAATGCGACAGATTATAAATGTCTGAAAATATGACGAATTATCAGCGAAATCGATCGCACTCGCCTATCTCTCTACCTTTTCTCGTCGGCTTTGCCAAACGGAAGACACCTACAATATGGCGCCTACAGAAGGGCGGACTACTTCCTGTGAGCAACACAATTCATTCTTTCCATTAAATCGTAATATTTCTTTATTGTTATGTAAATAGTTGAATTATGCCTCAGTTAGCAATCAATCTTACGAATAGCGGATATTGGAATCATGTAAAATATGTTTAATCCAGAATATACTGTTCAGAGGCAGCCATTTTTTCGATCGATGAAATTTCGACTTCCTACCCCTACTCTGTACTCGAGATTCAAATCTGTCGACAGATCTTTATTTAGAAACCACATCCAATACTGATTTCCTTATCGCATTCTTCGTAGTTAAAAATTTATCAAAAATTTCTTTTATTTTTAGATGTACGTTATAAAGACAAATTTAGGTAACCATTTATTATCTGATAATGGAATTAAACCTATCTGTTGTAAAGAAGGAATAACAGGTGCGTCTCTAGATATTTTTACTTTGTTATTGAAAACGAAAGGCAAATCGTACACAGGATGTGCTCATGGAAAAAAAAAACAATAATTTACATCTCCATTAGCAAAGCTTTCGTGTATTCCACCAGTCTTTCAAGACCCGCCTGATTTCGGAAATTTGGTCGACACTTTTCCACTTTTTTAAGTAACAGTTCCGGATGAACTTTCGCCAGCTGTATCAGGGCGTCTAAAAAAGAATCAAGAAAGTCAAATACGTCTCCTGCATGTTTTCAACATTTAGGGATAATTATATACTAGCTTGAATTTTCACCTACTTAGAATTAATTCTTGAAAACTTGAATCAGGATCATCCAGATGTACAATTGCTGTTGTATAGAGAGCATCAACGTGACTCTTACTAAATACTAAATCATAATCTTTTGGTATTGTACTCCATACTACTGCGAGAGCTTTTACTGCTGCACAACGTACTTCATCACAGCCGTCATCAAGACGTTTTAGTATTACAGGATATGTTTGATGAATATGTTCCTCAGTTACACAATTCAGATTATTTCCTATATGCATAACGAGGCAAATGGCTTGGAGAGAATAAAGTCTTGTTTTCTTAGCATTGTCATCAACCAGGGAGACAAGAATAGGTATTATTTTTTCAAACAATAATAAAAAGTGCTCCTTGGTTGAAAATAAACCAATGTTAGGCTCTTTTGATATGAAATTATTCTCTTCCTTGATTATGTTACTATTAAAGTCAGTACTGTCTAATAATGCACAGAGACAACAAACAGCAGATGTGCGAATTGCTTCGGCAGTTCTACCAGCTGACCAAATTAATCCAGGAACTATGGTTTTTTCTAAAATCAAATTAGTAAACTCTGTCAAGTTTTCTGTAGAACCCAAAGTTTTGTTCCTGCGTAACAGGTAATCAGTCAGTGAAATAAACTGTTTTAATCTCAGCTCAGGATCAGCATCGTTATTCATAGTCTCAGTTAGTATAGGAATAACGAGACTCATATGATGTGCAATAGCGGAGCCTGCTCGTATAAGACAAGAGCGAAAAATTTGGTAATTTGCAGTATGAATGGTCCAGGAGTCACATCCGTTCTGTATGGCTACTAAAATAGATCTTATGCGATATACATAGAGTTCATCCAAGCTGGATAGATCCTCTATTTGCTTAAGTACGTTTAAAGACTCTTCAGCATCTTTTAGAATCCTTTCTTCAACTGTCATTGACAATACCGTAAAAATAGTAGTAAATAACTCTTGAGAAATTTCCAAGCAATCCTGAAACATTATTCACACTAATCCTTGACCTACTGGAGAACAATTGTTTTTACAAACTCCATAATCTACCTCCTTGCCAACAGTAAGAAGAGCTTTGCAGCACTGAAGTATCTGTTGCTGGTATCTTGCTTTTTTACTTTGACAAATATGGGCCTGCTGCAAGAAATTACCAATCTTCTCTAACTGCATTTTAAGAAGTTGTCGCGGACTGCCTCGTAAGATCCCAGCAAAAACTGTAAGATGTCCAGCTGTGGGTGACTCTTCCAGTGTTGGTAAGACAAGATGCGTGAAGATATCTGGTGGTACAAAGTATCCCATGTATTCTGCAGCACGTTCCACGTTTTCGACAACGCCCTTATTTTCATCGTTACAGGCTCTGATAAAAAGATTGCATTTTGTCATATTATACTGGACGGATACATAATATTTATATTTATTAATGGGATTGAGCTCACCGATACATTGCTGGTAGTAACTTTTCTATATGCTGCGTAACATCCTGCTCTACATTTAGTACAAGTACACAGAGTAATTGAGCAGATCGAATTCTAATATCGACCAACCAATCACCAAGTTCAGAATTAATCCCATTGACAAGTTTACATAGATTTTGTTGAGCTATAACACGGCACCCTAAGTTGGGTCTAGATACTGCAAATAATTTGATGTTTGAAGTTAATTTAAAGTTATCTTACAAATATTTATGTATTCTGTATACCATTTGCAGGATAATGCTCAGGAGCATCTATTAGAAAATCCATTTTGTCTTTAAACTTTTGGTCAGACTCATTTTCTTCCATATATTTTTTACCAACTGCATCCCACAATTGAGTAGCTTTGTTTCGTACGCCTTCAATTTCATCATGTAATCCGGTCATTAACAATGGAATTAGTTTGTGCCACCAGCTATATCTATCTTTTAACATTAGCAGCCAATGTCCTGCTACTTCCACCACAGCTAATAGGAGAGTAAATAATCATATAGCACGATGAAGGTATAATAAAAATATTCATTTTTTTTTTCATTGAATACCGTAATTATCTTCGGAATTCTAATAAACAAAACATACCCTCTCTAACAACTCCACTTTGATCAAAAAGTCTTGCTGCCATAGGTGTTGCAACTTCCTCAATAGATTTGTTATTTCCATATTGTAAGACATCTCCTATTGTTTTTATGGATGCAACACGGACCTTGTAATGTTGATGAGTGAAGTTACTCAAAATAGGTTTAACCAGAATGTCAGAATGAGAATAAAAATGGTTAGGTATAGACTTTGCTAACAGAGATATGCATTCACAACTTTCTTTCTTTACATTTGGATAATTGTCTGCCACAGTTTTCGCCAGAATTCCCAATACATCGTCCAAATATATTGGAAGATGTTCCTTATACTTTAAGATAATCAATTTCAACAGCAAAACACAATTCAATCTGACTTCCTCAGAGGTTTCAATGAGTTCCTGGGATGCCAAACGTCTCGCCAAAATAGGAATAATGTATACAATATTCTTCTCAGAGACTGGTAGGCATTCAAAGAATTTTTTTAGAATTTCAATTGATAAGTCACGACATGCTTCTGCTTGATCGTTCAAAATTCGTACAATATGTTTATGAATGTCTTCCCATATTTTTTCGAGATCCTTGGTCTCAAATGTATTCTGAGCGTCGGAGACGACATTCAGAATTTCTTCAAGTCCCTCTTTCCTTCTTTTTTTATCCCCAGCTTGCAGAGACACACATATTTTATTAAGCCGAAGATCCTCTATTAAGGACATCGTTGTATATTCCTTGTAAAACTTTTCCAATATCTACAACTACTAGACTACACGCATTTACGTTTCTGAAATCTTCTGTATGGTTACTCGTTCTATTTGTTATATGCCATTTGTCAACAATCCATTTAGTGCCATGGTAACGGTATCAATTACTACTGATCGATCACTACCATCACTACCCACATTGCATGTATTAGAAAAATTTGTTTGATTGGATCTATTTTAATATAAAATATTCGTACGAATAATTTTATCGCTAACATTTATTACAAGTATATGTCTATCCCATTTTTTAAACATTGTTTTAAAAATACGTCACTAGAAATATATTTATTTATGCTCGCGTGCTCCTAATACACGCAGCCATAAACTTTACAATATCTGAACTAGCATTACATCATTGGTAAGTGTAATTATTGGTAATTTAACATCTTACGTAATCGCTGACTTTGTATATTAGCCTTGTCAACAGTTAATCTCCCAATGACACCAGCCTAATTTTGTATATATTTGACTATGGATACTGTAAAGGTAATAAATGAGAAATCTACAATACTGAATTATAGATAAAATAATAACATACTGGTAAAAGACTCCCATTGGTATTGGAAAGTGCCACGGAGAAACTACTCGTCGACAAAGCAAATAATAGTCGTACTCAAGGTAAAAGCATTATCAGTTTCGATGTTATTCATCGTCTGAAAAATATAAAAATAGCATAGAAAACTAAGGAATAGATATGTGTTCCTGATGTAACACCCGGTATGAAACCGATTTCATATTTTTTTTCCCTCAATCATTTGTTCCATTGGCCTTCGTCCATGCGTAACGATTCGCACAGAGCGATAAAGGTAGTTTCCATTTTCCTTTCTTATTTTAGTGTACTTTAATTCTTATAGTCTATTAGCAAGTTTACCAAGGATTAGATCAATATAGAGCAATAATACTTAGTCTTCCAGGGTAACATTCTTAAATAGGTAAGACATGGACTCCTTGTTGTGAATGCGTCGAATTGCCTCAGCCAGCAGAACACTGATGTCGACTGTTTTTATTTTGTGACACTGCATTTTCTGCAGATCATGGGGGATCGTGTTTGTCACGACAACCTGGCGAAAACTAGTTTGTAAGAGGATATAGATCAATTGACTTAAGTAATATTCTAGTAAATCATTCATACCTCATCAATAGCAGATTCCTCAATGACTCTAGGTGCATCAGAGCTCAATAACCCATGCGTAGCCAAAACATAAATTTTGTATGCTCCTCTCTCCTTCAACACTTCAGCTGCAGCAGCAAATGATTGTACATCATCCACCATGTCATCCTAAAAATAATCTATGGGAAACAAGCACAGACTTTGTAGCTTAATAGGAAACCAATGGAATTATCTTACCACCATAATAGCTATACGTCCTCCAACATCACCAACAACATTGATAGGAGGCTTTTCTTTGGCTGGATGTACAGGTACACCTACACCAACCTCCATGGTACGAGATGGCAAAAGTGCAGGCGGGGAATAACGGCCGTCATTCATATCTGATTCAGATTCGCGTTGTTCTCCATGAATGACAGCAATACCTAAACGTAATCGCTCAGCATAACTAGTTGCTTTCTTTGCACTGCCAGGATTCCTGGCTACAATGACTGAGTTCCGATAATCAGGAATCTATAATGTAAAATCTGAATTATAAGAATTCGAAAGAAATATTATTTTCGACTTACGCATTCTTGAATGTACTGCAACAAGAAAGGGCTAGCCCTTAGATTATCTACTGGACAGTCGAAGAAACCTTGTATCTCTTTTTGATGTAGATCCATAGTAATGACATGGGTTAAGCCACTTTTACACATCATTTTAGCAAGAAGCTTTGAGACAATGCATCCACGTTTACGCATTTTACATTGCTTGGAGTATGGCAAGTAAGGAATTACACCAACAATGCTCTTAGCAGAAGAAGTCTTACAAGCATAAGCCATAATCAGCAATTCCATTATATTATTATTCACATCTTTAGTTCCAGTTTGAATAATATATATATCCTTGCCACGGACAGAGTCTCCAATTTCTACCATCGTCTCTCGGTTGGTCTTGTGATAAACGGCACAACCACCGTTCTTTACCCCCAAGCGGCTAAAGAATAATTACAAAAAAGAAAACAATTACAGTGTATCCAGTACATAGATTTTAGAAAATCGTAATAAAAACGTACTTTGCTATCAGAGTTGCAAGTTCAGGATGGGAATTGCCCGCAATTATCACAACATCCGATGTCACTGGTCTTTCCATACTGGAATCTTTTCTAACACTTGGAATCTAACACACAAAAATACTTTTATATTTAACATTCAAACGATTCCAAATTCACAAGTATGGAATCACAATATTATGCAAAAGCATGTTACACGTACCCTATAAGATTTCGTATTATGCTGAGATAACCAGGTCAATTGTGTTAATACACGTATGAAATTATTCTTCAAAACGCTATGTCTCCGGCCTTTAAACTTCTTCCTCTTGTCCTTTTAACTGGATTTATATTCTCTGTGATTCTCTATCAACACGAATCCTGATAATTCGTTTTATTTACTCACTATCCCACTATACACACATAAGCAGCTGTCCGGTTCCCAGTCTTGCCACAACTCACACTGACTAAAGTCCCCAAACTATTTTATACGATTGGCAAATGACATTAGTAACAGCAGAGATCAGTAATCTCGCATTCGGAATGACATAAGGAATGAAATAAAGGAAATGTCAACAACATTTGACACTTTTAAGATTATACGAGCTTGTATGTACAGCAGATTTTATTGATAATTATTAATTTTAGTAAATTACTACATCCTACTCATCTCTGCTACTACTATTTTATATGTTACCAGATGAAGTTAGTGATTGTTAGCTGATTTTCTAAAGGGGAGTATCATCATAGAGTGATTGGAGCAATAAATATGCAGACAGGACAAATTGATACTTCCGAACGTAGATTCGAAATAGAATGTAAATTGGAAGCTGAAATAGCAGGACTGATAGCTTTGAAAGATGCAGAAGAACACAGTAGAAAGTTGACAAGTGGTATGGTTGCTATACTTTCTTCTTTAGAGCAACGACTTGCTACTCTTCGCAGAACTATTCTTCCTGTTTATAACGAAACTGGAAACCTGCAATGTCAACAACATGGTACTAATCTAATTGTTACTATACTGTACATTCAATTGCTACATTAGAATATATTGTATCTTTATGTACAGATATTGAGAAAACCCTGACAATACTGGATCATGCCATTGGATATTATGGAGTATGCCAAGAAGTAGAATCTGCTGTTCGTGGTGGACCTAGTGGTGCAGGAGGTTTTGATGCATTTTTAGAAGCCATGAATCGACTCCACAATGCTCAGCGTTATTTTCAAAAAAATAATCCAAGCTCAGTAGAATTAGAAAATGTCTCCACTCTTTTTGGCATTGGTTTGAAAGCACTTTATGCTGAGTTTCATGATATTCTAGCCAGACAGAGCAAGCCTGTTCTGCCAATAGTTTTATTAGATTTAATTGGTTCCGATGAGGATACCAGTGGAGAGGATGCTCCACAGTCTCTCTGTCAACTTCCTGAAAGTACTCTGAGCGACTTGGTTAAAATTGCTGAATGGTTAGAAGAAAGAGGTCACAATAAACACACGAGTATTTATGCCTCAGTACGTAGCTCCATAGTACTACGATCCTTGCAGTTACTGAAAGAACATCAGAGAAGTGCTAGTGGAGGTAGCACTCATGCTGGAAGCCCAATGCCGGTGAGGATATTATATCCAAGAGGTCTTCTTATTAAAAAATTGCTTAATATTATGTATTTTCTTATAGAGAGCAAAGTTTGCAAATCGACACTCAATAGGAACTCAGGAGACAGCAGGTCGCAAAGCGTCTCGACGCCTCCAACACGCTTTGGAGAAAAAAGCTAGTCAAATGCTTATGAGAGCTTCGCAAACAACTGGTCTAGGTCTATCCTTTCCCTCGTCAAGGAAACCTGCACCACTTCCATCAGGACATGCAACCGAGGATGCTGCACCTGACGAGCAAGAAATGGAAAATTATCTTCTGCTGACAGCAGGACTTCACAAACTTATGCAAGCTGAGCGTTCACTGGTAGCTCGAGTTTTACCAGTGCACGCGCAGCCTCAGATACTCGCGGCGACGGTGCGGGACGCTATGGACCTGATGGCCCACGACGGCGAGAGCATTGCAACGCGCGCTAAACGTTGCATCACCAGACGTGACTTCTCAGCCGTCCTAGTAGTTTTTCCTATACTAAAACATCTTGGAGAATTAAAACCAGATTTAGAGAGGACAGTTGAAGGCTGTGATTACACATTGAGGTCAAAATTCGCATCTGTTCTGAGTACATTAAACGCTACGGTACATCCTCACAATACGTTTACTCATACATATATAATCTTTGTCATATCTGTCTGCTGGTTTAACGACCTGACTTCTTATCACGGTGTAATTCTTTTTATTTGTTCAGGGTGCAAAAGCGTTGGAAGATTTTGCTGAAAACGTGCGCAATGATTCAGGGTCAGCCTTACCTAAGGATGGTACCGTCGGTGAAGGCACCAGCAATGTCTTAGTGTTTCTTGAACAATTGGCTGAATATGCAGATACAGCTGGTGGAGTGCTTCGCCGTAACACCGATGCGGATACGACTGTTTCCTCTGCTCCTCGGCAGCCAGAAAATGCACAGAGAGTATTACTCGGTGTTTATATCAGTATGTAATATTTCAATCTCACATTTTCAGTTTCTGCGATACGAATCTTCAGAAGTATTGCTATATCCACTATAATATTACAGAGAAGGTATTGGCCCAATTAAATCTGGCTTTGGTGAACAGAAGTGACGCATCTTACTCAGACATGGCTCTACGCGCTTTATTCCGTTTGAACAATCATAATTACGTAGTGAATGCACTACGTCGCAGTTCTCTCATGGAGCTATTGTTGCTCACTGAGCCCAATGCAGAGCAGACCTACAGAGATCTTTTGCTGCAAGATAAGACAAATTATGTGTCAGCAACCTTTGCGAAGGCACGATCTTACTTGGAGCAGTCGGCGGATGAACCTGGTGAATAAATTTAATTGATATATTTCTATTGTGCAAGAATGAAACTAACATACGAAATCTTTTCAGAACTCGCTTCCAAAATGTTGAAAGAACGTTTCGCTGGATTTACGCGAGAGCTTGAAGAAGCTGCTAAATGCCAGCGTTCATACTCCGTACCGGATCCTCGACTACGCGAAGAACTAAGAAGCGAGCTGGAGCAGGCTTTAGTTCCTTTATACACGTCATTTTATAACAAATATCGTAACGCCTCGTTCTCAAAGAATCCCAAAAAATATATTAAATATTCGCCGGATCAAGTTTCTGCTCTGATCGGTACGTTCTTCGATACCGCTGCTTAAGATAGAAACGAGTAAGAATTTCAAGTGATTAAATTGAAATATATATTTGAGAGGATGAATAACAGCGAATTAGTAAACACCCATTTAATAAAGCAAATTTAGTTACAATATTTATGCTTCCTTTCTTCTTTCTGACCGAAGCCTTATTCCGCCATGCAGTATGCACGGTTCCGACCTGTGGCAATTACGTCAGACACCCCCAGTCCGGTCTCGTTTTATATATATTTATATATATATATAAAAAACAAGTAACGTTCGCTTTAGATTCGATTAGTAGCTTATACGTGTAGGTGATAGTAATAGGAATAAGTTTGAACTCCAGCAATTATTTACAATTATTTGCTATGGTTCTGCTGTCTCTCTCCCTCTCTCGCATGTATCCCCAGACAGTCATTCACATACGTAACAGGCACAAAGGCATACATGATTTCTCTCTTTCTCTCACTCTCACTCTCTCGTTAACAATTATTCTCTCATGCATACACATTCATTTTCGTAGATCCACTCTCTCTCGATCTCTCCCATGCGAGGATGCCGAGGTCCTCCCCCAGGTACATAAATTGTCAATCTGTCACGTTGAGGAACCTGCTTCTCATTTTCTTTATCCTTCATCGAGCACTGCTATTAAATGGGATTCAATCAGTTCTCGCGGATACATACGTGTCGCGTGTTGTGCGTACAAATGACAGTTCCTACTCGACTGAAAGCAACGGTACGTTGTGTAAGATCCATAACCAGAGCCAAGGGTAACGGGGAGAAGACTCGGCATTAATTGTATGTCGCTGATGGCGACACATTATTGGAATCACATACACCTAAAACTTAGACAGTCATCTATCTTAAAGCATGGTATGTATATAGTAATATTTTTTGTTGTCGTTCATATATACTCGTTAATTATAATATTATTAATATACTCTAGTATACTGTACACAATCGGTTCATTTTGGCTTCTCTCGCACCCCGCTCGCCTCGTTTACCCAGTTTCAAGTTCATCGTCGACCTTCCTACCTTTTGCACTCGTGCTCGTCCACAGAAATACTCCAAGACACGGTGGTAGCCTCTTATTTAACTTCATCCTTAAGATCTTCTTGATTTATTGATTTTCTTCTCTTTTTTTTGAATCTTCGATTTCTGCATGATGTCCTCTTTCTCGTTTAAACCCTCCACCGTATCGTTTGCTTATCTTGTGCGCTTTTGTACCAGCTACGTTTCGACCGTTTGGCCTGGGAGCTGAGTGATAGTTATCAGGATCACCCAGGTACAGGATGGGACGAGGGGGTCCAGGACGGGTCGCCGTTAGTGAATCGACAGGAAATACGGGACACAGGAGGTGTGGCGCAGGTTGGGTGCTCCAGGGTAATTAGGCAGCAGTAAACAATTAATATTATAGGAGGCAACACTTGCGCCTTGGCTTCACTTGGAGGACGGGACAGAGGACGGCACGTATCGCTTCGTCGAACACAGTTTTCAGTCCCTTCTGCGTCAGAGCTGAGCATTCCAGGTACTTAACAGCTCCAATTTCTTTTGCCATCGCTAAACCCTGTGACAAGATAATAAATACCAAATGTCAGTACGATCCAACTCAAGAAACTTATAGTTATCCAAACCTTCATGCGCAGACTGAATGATTAGATTCATAATATTATGTACCTGCGGATAGGTGATGGGTGCAAGTTTCTTATCCTTAAGCCGTTCAATAGTTTCTTTATCCTCACGTAAATCCAGTTTAGTGCCAACCAGGATAATAGGAGTGGCAGGGCAGTGATGACGAACCTCTGGATACCACTTAGCACGTACATTCTCAAAACTGGCAGGATTGACCAAAGAGAAGCAAATGAGAAAGACATCAGTCTGCGGATAGGACAGTGGTCTCAGCCTGTCATAATCCTCCTGTCCAGCAGTATCCCATAGACCAAGATTTATAGGTTTTCCATCCACCATAACATTTGCTGAGTAGTTGTCGAATACAGTGGGAATATACTCCCCAGGGAAGGCATTTGTCGTGTAGCTTATCAGCAAGCATGTCTTACCGACCGCCCTGTACACGGATAAGAAATGATACACACGCAATTAATCCGTCGTATCTCATGCGAGTAACCAGCTATAAACCGCCACGCCCGTGCCCGTGCAAGAAACCGTTCACGGGAAGAGCGTTAAACGGCGGCGTAACGTTCGCAGAAGCTTCCTTTGGGAACACGAAGCGACGAGGAGTAAACTATCAGGAAAAGAGCGAAACCCGTTGTCGTGTGCCACTTCGTGTTTTCGATATCCCAGACTTCGACGATCGCATTTGAAAAATTCACTTCAATAATAACACTTACCCGTCGCCAACCACAACGCACTTAATCGCCTGCATCGTCGCGTCGAGCGTCGCCAGGAGATCACGAGAATAAGGAAAGTCGCGAAGGAAATTCTATTCGATTCGAGAGAGAGAGAGTAAGTCCAAGAGAGTCGGAGAGACCTCGAGTAGGCGAGAGAGTAGGGGACTATAGGAGGGACTGAGTGAGAGGCCTACCAACTGACAGAGATGAAGTATCCTGCCTTCCTTCTCTTGGTGGCTTTACTCTCAACGTGAGGTAAGTGCCAGAAGAGAGAGATGGGTATCAAGAGAGGGTAGGACTGACAGCAAGGAGAGTCTAGAAGAGAGACAGGGAAAGCCAGATAGTACGTGGCTTGGAAGAGGAGAGAACAGAGAGGGAAGGCCCCAACGAGGAGACGTGGAGCGGTGAGAGATAGAAAAAGACTTTGGGAGGCGATCAAGAAGGAAGAAGAGATGACCGCGGAAACTGATGGGCTTGACGGGAACCACGACCACGGCGGGAGGTATTATGGCAGCAGCGGGCTGAGCTAGCGGCCCACGACAGGAGAGCCCCGGAGAGGCTACCTTCGAATTATGCTGGACTGCACAACAGGCACGAATGGCGGGCTGTGGCGGGCCCTCTATGGGCTGAACGTTCGTTCTCCTGCACGAACAGAGACTGCTGGAGGCTACGATGCCACCATGAGTAACGCGCTTGTATCAGCGGAGACCGAAACTCTGACTATTATCAGGAATCGCGGGCGACGGTATCCACACGCCGACTCAGACTACGATTTGCGAGCTCATGCGACCTGAACCCAAGTATGGACGACGCTCACTGTAACGTCATTACTACTGATCTTTACATCCGGTCATGATTTTTCCCAGAATCATAAACTCAGGCTTCACTTTTTCTACGCGGGACTTATAATTATTCGTTTTAACGAACGTATGCGTCACGTATCCACCAGACGCATTTGTAAAGAGCAATAACGTTTATCTGACATCACTTTTCAAGATCAATTTGACACGTTCATATTCATTTAACCCGTCAACAGACATTATTAAATCTTGCATAACTATTTTATGTGAATTATGACTGAACCATATCTGTAATAAAATAAAATAGTCTGTAACTTCTTTGCTTTGTGGGTTATTTAGTTTACTGCAGGATACTTGCTGGTTATCGGTTAGCCATACGATAAAAATAGAAATCTTAAGATTAAAAATCTTTTTAAAAAGTTACGAGTAAAGCAGAATAACCTATGGTTCTTTTTTCTTCTTACGATCATCCTGTTTCACTCTGTGTTTAGGAAGCTGAAGACGTCATATCCCCTGGACAGGACGTTTTTTTTAGACTCTTTTAGGTACAAAGCAGAAACGCTAGTACGTCCTCTAGACTGGTCTAGACTAACGACCTAGAAACCTTAACCAAGCGTTTGTCAAAAAATGATTGGGATGAGAGTGACAAGAACACTCATATCTACATGTAGAGACTGATAGCCTTGGTAAATTTGAATACGACTGAATCTCGTGTTTCTGGCACAGTTATAGTTATTATAGTACGAATTCCAATCTCGACAGTCAGTGTTGGCCATGGCTACAGCTTAATCATGGTCGCAATACGGTGGTCATGGTTGGCATGTCGCCATGAAGCTTGAGGTGTTTTCCAAATGCGAAATTACACATAGTTGTCCCAAGCCTTTAATATTATAGACATTATATATAGTTTGATAATTTTATTTATAATCTTTCGGATATTTATTCGTAAAGAGAATTGAACGGCGTCCATGATAAATGGACGAGCGATTTTGTAATCAGATTCTCGTTAAATAAAATTTTCTAATTCATTATTAACCTTGAACAATTCAAAATTTACTATACTCCTTAGTACTGTTTCTATTTCAGTTAACTGTTCTCATCAATTTTATTTTTTACAGTAACTTGATCAACGCCGACGTTCGACACGAACCGTATGCCTGTCAAGAATTCATTAGCGTGCAATTTGTAAATATGTAGCACAGAAACAATATCCCACTGTTGCTCATGCTGGATGAGCTGTCAAAGTGTCACGAATTGCAGCACGATAGTCATTTGATTGGGTAGTTAAATGACGATGTCAGAAACTGTACGCCTGCGCAAACTTCAATGCGGCCACGCAACCTGTGTATCCTTACGACGATAATAATATTCGCCCTGGTTTCACGTTAAATAATTTCGCACGCAGTGACTCCTGGTTATCGGAAGACAATTATTTAGAATAAGATAAAAAACGAGGAAGAAAAGGTGTCGATTAAATCGTAATGTCGCCGGAGCCAAGTGGACATAAGAAAGCAGCAAGGATAGTAAAGAGTAGAACGAGACTCATCGTCATAAATTTAATTTGCTTACGTTCCTAAAAGCGTCTTGTGATTATTCAAAGAGAAAAGAACGATGGCAATTGCTATGGGAAATTTGGCCGCTTTATGGTATCAGCAAGTATTCGCCCTTGATGCGAAATACAACTCTCATCGTGCCGCAGGCCATGCTAATTTTGGTACGTGTTACTTCTGTCATCCATCGATGCTCAGTGCGCGCGCATCGTCCTTGTCTCGTCACTTCCCATTTAGGCTGTTTCCGGTGTTTGAATATATCAAAATTGAGAGCTCGGTAGCTGGACAACATTTGTTGTTCTACGTGAAAGTATTTAGATACTTAAGTTTGATCTTTTTTACAGGTACTCTTTATATACGACGGAGAAGTCAGTTACTTCGTGAGAAATATTCAAAGAATCCGGAAGTTCGGGCACGATATTTAAAATTACGTTCAGAATTGTTAAGACGTCGTTATGGAGGTGCTACCGATCAAAGTATTTTTGGTAGTCGAACGACTATTGATGAAGGCTCAGATTTGGGAATAAGATCAAGAACAGTGGCAAGAAGATCAATAGCTGAAAATTTTGCATTCGCTGGTGTACATCATATCTTCGATCAGCACACAGCAGCTGTGCCAATGATTAAATTTGCTAATAATGATAGATCCAAACTGTGCTGTGCTTCTCTGGATGGTTCAATATCTATCTGCGAAGCAACTAGTACACCGCCAAAGGTTATGGTCCTTATGAAGGGACACAGAATGGGTGTCACTGCTATAGATTGGAGTATAAGTAATGATTTGATAGTTTCATCCTCATTAGATGCAACAATCAGACTCTGGGGTGTCCATTCAGATGCAGATCCAGTGTGTCTAAGAGTTGTCAATGACCAATTACGGTCAGAAGTATTATGCTGTGCTTTTGTACCTGCAAACAATAATTTGATCATTGCTGGCAATTCACAAGGGCTCCTGCAAGTCCTTAATGTATCAACAGGAATTTATCCACGAGGAGGAACATCAAAAATTGGTGGAAAGGTCAATCAGTAAACCTTTAGTTTCCGCAAAACGAGTTTGATACAATTGACAGTCAGCAGAATAACACGCGTTAATTTTAGATCTTGGCATTAACATGCGAAGAGAGTGGAGGCTCCTTGGTGTGGGCTGGAAATGATAGAGGAATCATTATTTCTTTTCACTTGGATTCTGGCTCAGGACGTTTGTCAAAATTACGTCGCCTTGATAGAATTGGCGGAGCTATTACAAGTCTCTCCTGGCGTTCTTGGCTTTCAAAGGAGACTCCATGGCCAGCCCTACTGGTTAGCAGTGCCTGCAATACAGTTTATCTTTATCGTGTTGCCAATACTCAAGGTTTTCTAACAATATGGAGAAAATATCCTGTGAAGCATAGGTATTATTGAAATAAATTCATCGTAGCATTAACAATCTCTGTGTAGAGGTTGTAATAACTTTATCTCTCTCATGTATTTTCAGGCAATACCTGGTGCGTTCAACATTCTGTCCTCAGATGGGAGCCTGTCTAATAGCTACAGGCTCCGAAGAAGGTGCTATTCATCTTCTAGATTCTACAAGAGAAGGAAAGGGTGCGAGAGTAAATCGTTTACAAGGACATGCAGCACCCACAATTGCTCTCTCTTTCAATTATGACGAGTCTCTCCTGGCTTCAGCGGATCAACAGGGTCTGGTAATACTCTGGCGAAATCGACAACGTAATTTATAAATCATTGATTTACTTGATTGAAGATATCGTGTTCGAAACATCAGGCGATTATCACGATATACTGATTCTATATAACAATATATTAATCGTCCTCTATTCGGATGTTATTCTACAGATTGTAATAATGATGAACATGTATGATGATGACAGTGATAATGGTAATAAGTAATGACTACAGAACTGTGTTAGAACTTAGATGCAACAGAGTAGTACGAATAGTGATAAGAGTTATGACGTAACTTTAATAACGATAACCGCTGTAATAGTCACGGTGATGATCATGATGATGCCGGTAACGACAATATATAGCAAGTACCGTAAGAACTTTTTAAAAAATATATAATAATGTGTATAGGCCAAGCTGTGAAATACGCCACGATATAAAACAAACAATTTTCGTGGTACAGATATTTTTGTAAAAGATAAAAATTGTTTAACTTCATTAATTTAATAATGCCTGTTTCTACGCCTTGAAATTTTCAGTGAAGATATAATATATAAATAATTTCTCTTGCAAAATCTGCAATGCCTATCTTTACCATCATTATTTAAATTATTTTTTTTTTCAAAACATTCCAATCAATTCTGACATAATAAATAAATAAAAAAAAACAAACAACACGTTCCCATCCATGATCCTCACCATATAACTATCAAACTACCATTTCTTCACCACATAACGTGCGGCTGTCAAAAAGAAATTAGACAAGAGAAAAGAAAAAAACAAGAACGAATTAATGCAACCAGTATCACAGGTTCGCGTTCTAAAAGGGCAACATATGAGGAATAACGAGCAGCGCAGACTTGACCTGCGCTCGTTATAATTATTTATAGAGAGAATAGAGAGCAGTCTGCGACTAAATATAACAATAATAATATATATAGCATGAATATATATATATATATATGTAAATTGAAACCATGAAATAATGATTAACGAGTGAGAATGAAACGATGATGACTGAAAATGTAGGCACTACCGTTGATGCGTACACTGTACCATTAAAATAATAAATATTTACACGCATAACGAAATTTACTCGATTCTTGATTTTGAGTACGGTTTGTCCTTGTTTTATATCAGTTTCCTCTCTTTACTTATTTTCCATTTTGAACTCCAGTGTTCGCCTGGCAGAGAACAGGCATGCAAGGGAGCTATTATTGTATAATACCGTTTCTACGCTATTCTTGATCATTTTATCTTTCATGTGGCGCGAGGAGTCATTCGATCAACAACGCGTGGCTGAGATCTCTATAATTTTGGACGGAAAAACATAATTAATTTCATGAGAAACGTGCCTGACAAAACATTAGATATCGCTAAGCCAGCGCATAAACCTAAGTGTCTATATAAAATTGCCGATCGATTCGCAACAGTAAGATCGTAATTGCTAGACCTGTGTTATTATATACAAAAAATTGAGATTGAAAGTGCAGTAATAATCTCGTCTGTGATGCAGGGAAACACTGTCTAATTGACGAGATTGCATTCGGACGGACTTTGGCCAATCGGGTATTCTCTCCTCTTGAACTCTGTCATTTTCTACAGCTTCCTCTCGTTAATGTTGAATTTCCTAATCGTGTCCTAGTACACTACACGTCTCGTTTGTTTGGAAGTTTTCATGATTTTCGGACGGTTACGGTGATCCGGTTGGTACAAGCATCGGTTTATCATCATCGACAGTCTTGCAAGGTGACAAGTCTGGTTTTACCAGAGAACTGTCACTTTTGCACTCTTTTTCATTTTGTACGGTTGGTGGTACTATTTCTTGTTTGAGGACTGTAACCTCTGGTGGTTCTTGCACTTTCTCTGCTCTTGTATCAACTGCACTCTCGTGGATATCGTTACTTGGTGTTGTGGGATTACATGGTATCATATTAGTACCATTAGATGACAGTAAATTTAACTTCAAACGATCTCTGGTATGTCTCAATTCACCTAACTGATGTTGATTTTGTTGATCTTGGTAGGATTGCTGATCGTTTTGATCCAAATGAGTCTCTTGTGCTTGATCCGATTGCTGACATTGCTGTACTATGCCGGAATTCGCCCCTGGGAAGAACTGACTAACGTATTTACCATTGCCAGCTTGAAATTGGAATGGACGGTTTGAACTGCTCACGTAGAATTCTTCGCTTCCTGTAATTTGAGTTCGAAGTATACGTCATATTTTTTTTTTAATTATTCTTAATAGGATTTGATTAATTGCTCACCTGCATGATCAGGTTCATCGTAATCCAATGGATATAGGTCTAATCTTGGTTCGTCCATCATTTCTTCCCAGTCTACGTAAATTATTAAATTATTCAGATATGAGATTACTTGTTTAATATACTTCGTGTTAAAATTATGTAATAACTATCTCACCAGCATATGAAGTTGGCTCCCAGGCTGTTACTGTCTGATCCTGCGCTTCGGTGGGTAATGTTTCCTTAGGGTATTCGTAGACGCAATGGTAGCGCTGCTTCTTAAACCACACGCTCTTCTTTTGATCCTATACAAATTGCCGATCTAATTCGTTCCGGATGTATGTCGCGCGGTGGATGTAAAACGAGGAGCCTATTGAATATAGACCTACGTCTACTAGAAATAAAATCTCTAATTCAAAGAGCCAAGGAAGCCACGTCCGACCGCGAGCTGTCCGTATTACTTCGTGCTTTAAAGATAAACACACCTACCAATTCATCCTAGCAGCGAGATTCAATGAAAAAATCGAGCCTGTCAATTGCCATAGAATTTAGAAAGAAATAATGAATAATTTCGAGTTCAAACTTACCCCGGATTTCTGCGTTTTATCCGGAGATCTTAGGGCTGATCTATGTGGAGCCAATGTAGCGTCCCAGGCAGATGGTGTAAATTCCTCTTCCTCATCCTCGACCTCTCCATCCTCATCAGCATCCACTTCAGACTCCGCTCCTGTAGTTTTATCATCGTTCGTTCCCTTGTCTTCCATTTTGCCAGCCGGTTCCTGCTCATCGTATCTCTAACGATTTTTAAATATTGTTAATTGTCTGCAGAATATCAATCTAATTTGATATTTTAATTTATACCTTCCAAACAAACTCGCCGGAACTAGAACTGTTCTCTTCCTCTTCCTCCTCTTCTTCGTCGCCATCATCTTCATCATCCTCTTCCTCGTCCTGACTATCCCAATCTGGTTCAGCAGCAAAACTTGTTGACATGAGATCATCTTGAGTGGGTAATGGCAACGGGAATGGTGGAGGAAGTTTCTGCCACTTTCCCTCTTCTTCAGGACTTGGCAATGGACCACAACCACCATTTCCTGGTCGTATTCGAGATTCGTTCTCCAGTTGATGACGTTGTAAAGAATTCCTAGTGTTATAATGAACATTCTCTTCGTAGTCAGAAAGATCATCGTTGGATGTATCTCTATCATCTTCTTGACCAGATGGCATCTGTTCTCCAACTCCTAGCAATACTGCTTTGTTCGTTGTGGTATCCACCAAGAGTACATCTTCAGATGGAACTGACTCCTTTGAAGCTATTGAATCATCCCGAGAATCATCTTTAGATATGATAGATTCAGATGTAACTGTACTTTCTCTTTCTTCTAGGATAGGACTCAAAGGAGTTCCATATATATTGTATCTAATAGATATGTCTACTACCCCACTTCCTTGTTCTTGGGACTCTTCAGAATCCTCATCATCCCACCGTTTACTTTCAGCAGTGTCACTTGTTATGGAAGGCTCATCATCGTCGTGAGGCTCTTGAGCTTCTACCACAGTTCTTTGAGCTCGTGGTAACTTTTCTTTGAGCTCATTTCGTATTGCTGCTACAAACTCTTCATCTAAACAGAAGGAAACGTACGAATTATCACTACGTAAACTAATAGTGGAGCTATCTTCGTCCTCATTCTCATTATCTCCTGTTGATAACTGATCCACATTCGCTGGAGTATTATCTAATTGATAAAATTCTGAGACAGAAGTTACTGTAACATTCGCAGGAGTAACTTTGTGAGAGGAATCATTACTGATAGTTGAATCATTTACTTTGGTATTGATACTGAGCTTTTCTAATACTTCTTCGCTTTCTTCTCCTTCATAGATAGCTGATTTCTCACTCTGAATATTAGTTTCTGATTCCTGTTTATTTTCATCCTTTGATATTTCGTATTCCTGACTTTTTTGATTATCACTTGTCCTTAAGTCTTTCATGAGATCGGGGCTATGATACCTAGGACGTTGTTGAAGAATTTCTGGACACGTATAGCGGTCTGTCTCTTCTGATTTTATCATTTTATCTTCAAGGACATCCGGTGATAACACTTCCTCGATCAATCCTCTTGGAATCGTAGGAGTACCATAATACTCAGCGTCGAGGATAGCATCTAATTCGGAGAGTATGCGTAGCTGCTCGTCTTCCGGTGATATGGATATCGGCATGGTATGAACGAGAGGAAGTGGTGGGGGTGGCGGAGGGATACAGGGAAGAGGACTTTCCTCTTCCTCACATGATTCCTTATCTCGAAATCCGGAGTCAGAGCTTCTCTCGTCGTCTGGAGTAGAGAGATGCTTCCTGTCTATCTCCTCTTCAGCATCCGTAGAAATTTTCTTTCTCTCAATGTCGAGTTCCTCCACAGTTGATAATTCATCATCTCCATTTCCTATTTCGGAATAGTTTCCACGAGATTGGGGTGTGTCCGGTGCAGATGCTGTTGTCACAATTAATTCCGGAGCTACTTCTTCAGGATAGGACGATGATTCCGATTCTACCTTGAAGTGGCCGTCCTCAGAGAAACCTGGTAATTTTTGTTCAAGGGCTGAATCCAGCACATGATTCCAGAGGTCAACATCTAGTATATTACTGTCACCTCTATCAAGATTTTCGTCATTAAAGTTATTCGAGAAGCAAGGGACGTACTCGCTACCTGCCAGATAAGAGTAGATTGTTTGAAATTCTTGTGTTTCCTTTGAGTTCTCAGAAGAAGATGCGTGATCAGGCACATATCGTAAGAGAGGCTGATTAGGGTCTCCCTTGGTTAAAAGTCTCAACACATGTTCTTCCTGATGACTAATATCTGTCGTAGGGGCGTTAGAGCTAAACGTACTGGTTTTTTGGGTGACCTCAGTTTCCTTTGCTCCAAATGATAACCTTAATATTGGTGTCTTCTCTTGATCTGTCACTAAGGTTAAGAGCTTAGGCCTCTCCGAGATGTCAGTCATTTTAGATCCTCGTATACTGCCCTGTAAGGGATCACGCAGTTTCCTTAAGGCTTCATCGAATTCATCAGCAAGTACGGTGCTCCTGAGATCGCCATCACTTCCGGCGGCTGTTAGACGTTTTTTAACAGGTTTTTCTACAGCTTGAGCTCCCATGGACCACTCAGCTTCAGAATCCGAATCTATGTGAACAAGCACCATTAGATCAGCTACAGATTTCGATTTCTGTCGAACTTTCTCTGTATAAGCTCCCCTCTCTACTCTCCCTCGCCAACTTTCTTCCTCGGTCTCCGAGCCTGACTCCTGCTGCGATATACTTTGTATAGCGCCTGGGATATTCTTAACAGGTTCGCCAGGTCCTAAGCGAAATGATGCCAGTGGTGCTGAATGAGACTCTTCTTCGATACGTGGCCAATGTTCAGAATCAACACTACCCCGTAGATCTTGCAAACTGGCACTCCTTTTATCCTCCTTCATAGTGTTTGGTCGTAGATTTTCCCATCGCTGCTCAAAGTCTTCCGGTTCCTGTTTTTCTCCAATGAGAATACGCCTTACTTCGTCGAGGGTAGGGCGCTTAGTTGGATCTAGGTTCCAGCTAGGTTGCATCGCGTCGTAGAGATTTTGTGGGCAATTCTCGAGTCGCTGTAGAAGAAGATGCGAGCCAGCCTTTTCAAATTCTGATTTCGAAGAAAGTAACATCTCAATAACCTGCTCATCGCCTAGATTATCGTAAGGTCGTTCTCCCCAAGTCACAATTTCCCATAGAAGAACAGCAAAACTCCATAAGTTTGCTTGAGGAGTAATCTCCCAAGTCTCGATGGTAGTTTCTGTACATTCTATACTCTCTGGTGCGGACCACCTTATAGGCAATGCTCTATCACCGACAATGTAGTAATCACCAGGATACTTCTCTACCCCGGTTCCATAGTCGCCCAGCTTCGCAGATAGATCAGAAGCAATGAGACAGTTCCTCGCGGATAAATCGGTATGAGCGAATCCATGTTCGTGCATATGTCGCAAACCAGTTGCTATTTCAATTGCAATACGAGTGGGTATGTTTTCCTTAAGAAGGGCATCCTTAGAACGAGAATCATGATTTGAGAGAAGAAATCCTTTGAGGTCACCGGGTGGACATGACTCGAAGAGGAGTAAGTATGGATCGGCTTCCAAACAAGAACCCAGTAGAGAGAGAACATTGCGATGGCGTAGTTTAAGGTACGGTGTTGCTTCACCAAGAAACCAAGCTTTCTCCTTTGTAGTTGCTTCTTCGGTGAGGATTCTCACTACGACGCCTCCATTCTTCAAGGTAGTTTTCGAATTTCCAAAGTCTGCTTGACCCTCAACCACTTTACCAAACCAGCCACGTCCAATTTCTCGAAGATATTTAAGCTTCTCCCTGGGTATGTGGCGACCGGCAGTGTCGAACCATTCTCGACATGGTTCCTGCAACGCTGATCGATCTGCATCATGATCTTCTCCAAATAAGGAAGGAGAAGGTGGTGGTGGCTTTGGTTTGATCGCTGCCTTGGTATTAGGAACAATACGTTCCACTGGTAGGGGCTCAAATTGAACACGATCGACTAGAGCCACTGTCCGCGATACCTCTAGCTCCAGACTGCCAAGAGAGCTCTCAAAGGTTGATGTATGTCCTGCAGTACTGCCATCTTTAAACTCCTATAATAACATCATTAACATGGTTTATTCAATGATACAGTACTGTTAAAATTGCTGTCCATACAAAAGAAATTCGCTACACGTTTCAATAACGCCTACCAAATATTTGCAAAGTTACCTGCTCGCATTTTCCTCCACCTTCCTATAATTAAAAGAAAATTCATTTTCGTGCGTTAACACAACTGAGTGGCAAATTTCTACTAAACGTGTGACATTGTATAGCTAAATTGTGCATAATAATTCTGCATAATTACTTGAAATCCTGCAGGACGCCGATGTCTTCTGCAACACAGACATCCAACCAAAGTGAATGCGGTGACAGTAATACTGAAGAGTCCAACAGTATATCGGAGCCAATAACGTTCCCAATACCAAGGTGAGCGGTACTCCTGTGCACCTAGTGAATCTATACAAATTAAAAATAATACAGTACATATTACAATGTTAGAACAAAACCCCACAAACAATTTGAGATATACCTGTTAGGACTGGAGGAGATATTGGGTAAGCGGTGAGAGTTGTAAAACTCTCCCAGAGGAACCAGCAAATCCACCAGAAGTACCGCATTTCTTTCCTCTGCTCCGTCGACAAGTTCTCCTCCTACGTCATTTTCAAGCTTTTGCTCTCAACCTCTGGAGAGTACGTACGAGGAGGAGTATACTTTTTAGTATTTCCTTTCTAAGCGACACGCTCCAATTTCACGACATACATTTCACTAATCTCACCTCTAATTGAAGCGCCGCTATAATTTGAAATATTTTAAGTTAACTAACCCCGACTGGTAGTGTCCAAATGAAATTGCGAATTCCCCAAAACAACACAAGCGACGTACATCAGTATATCATATACGTATTCCTCAGGAAAACCACCAGGAACATGCATGATATTTATAATAAAATGAGCACGGATCACTGTCCCCGTCTTTTAAAATGAATACTAGGTAGGCGTATACAATACAATCACGTTCACCGTTCTCCAGTCTTCATCTACCTACTCTCTCTTTAATATCCTAAACTCCCTTTCAAGACCTAGTGAAGAGTCTATTTCAATGAAGAGTGCCAGTCTGCGCTCTTTTTCTCAATACCATTTTCAATATCCCATACAAATTTGCCGTTAGCACAATTTTTAACGTTACTCTTGACTTCTATGCTCCCACTGGATTTTACCTGATCCTACCCTACCCTATGGCCGACTATCACCTTTGTATCACTTCTCCCAGGAAACGTTCGGCCTATCAAAATGTTACGTAGATATACTCAGCGTATGGTAAAGTACAAAAGACAGAAATCGTCAAAGAGTAAACGTAGCGCAAAAATACAGAAAGCGGCGCCACTTTTCACGGATCCCACTATACATTCGTTTACATATTGTATCTACTTATGTATTATCAGTCAAATGACAACGAAGACATCTGTGACAACCATTGAGAATTTTATACTTCTCAGCCGGTAATATCAGACACTCAACCATCATGCCATCGCGCACTAGTTAGAGGACCACTGTCCACAATCGTCACGACTTGTAATCGGGATAACCGACTATTTCGCAGGTACCTAATGTCCAGCTATTACCGTCTTTATCAATGAGCACAGAAGGCGGCACGTTAAACTAGTACGTTTCGTAATGCTCCGAATGACGTAAGTCTCTTCGAAACGGCAGTTTAGAACTAAAAGGCGCAATGCGACTAGGAAATTCTTTAGCAATTCTTGATATATTATTGACAAGGCATATTTACATCATAGCGACAACAATGCTCCGAACATATGTTTGTCTGTTTTGAAAGGTTACAGTATATTTATTTGAATTTCCTAATGGACAAAAGTATTTTGTAATGATTCTTGCGTATCTGAAATTAAATTTTGCCGCTGGATCTATAGATTGATTGGACGATATCAGAATTATTACTCCAATGCTCCACCAATTCGCAATTCATAATATGTCCATTTTACGTTGTATTAACCGCCTAAGAAACATTGACTGTTAATGTTGGCGGTTGGTCGGCCATCTGCCGATGTTTCAGCCAGAGCCACGTCATATTTGTGTATTGTGTGGTCGGATCGGCGAGGCATATAACTCGCATTTTTCTACAGAAATCAGTGCGAATTGAAGCGAAGACATGAATATATTCCGACTCTTCGGTGACCTCTCGCATCTTCTGGCTATTATTATTCTTCTCCTCAAGATATGGAAGACGAGAAGCTGTGCCGGTAGGTTCTATTGGTCGATGTAGTTGGAATAGTAGAAGACGCTGTACATTTATCACGTTGTGTTACAAAGACTTTTATTTTATTGAGGCTGTCGTTTGGAGTATACTTTATTTATGACATATCAATGTTTCACAGGTATAAGTGGCAAATCACAAATTTTATTCGCAATTGTATACACTTCTCGTTACCTCGACCTGATGACCACATATATCTCCGCGTACAATACATTTATGAAGATCGTGTTCGTTGCTACTTCTTATGCCACTGTCTTCCTGATGTATGTGAAGTTTAAGGCTACTTATGATCGTAATCACGATACGTTCAGGTATGGATTTGGCTTTATATTCTTTTGTTTTACTTTATAATTTATTTATGCTTATTTCAATGTTGTACTTTTGCAGAATTGAGTTTTTGATCGTGCCTGCGGTCATCCTAGCCTTTGTGATAAATCAAGAGTTCACTGTTCTGGAAGTGCTCTGGACATTTAGCATTTACTTGGAATCTGTAGCAATTCTACCCCAGCTTTTCTTAGTGTCGAAGACAGGAGAAGCAGAAAGCATTACGAGCCATTATCTTTTTGCTCTTGGATCATACAGAGCTCTGTACCTTCTCAATTGGGTTTACCGTTATTATGCTGAAGATCATTATGATTTCATTGCCATAGTTGCAGGATTAGTACAAACTGTTCTTTACTGTGACTTCTTTTATCTTTACATTACCAAAGTACTCAAGGGCAAGAAGCTGCAATTGCCAGCTTAGCTAGTTATGAGTATTATAATATCAGGTACCACAAAACTGCCTATCGTCGTCGACGTGGTCGATCGTGTCTCATTAGCGTAACGTGAACGCAAATGTGAATGCAAACGTTGAGGCAAGTGTGGAACGCGCGCCCACACAAGAATACATTCGGCCGAGACTGATGCCACTTGATTCTCTACTCTTGTTTCCTTTCTCAATCCCCTAATCCCTAATATATTCGTTTTGTTATCATCTAAGTATTCTGCGCGTTCCCTTAATGACGCTGTACATAATAACGATGTATCAGTAAAGAACGGCCGATCCGTGTCTTTCTGACAACGTCATCGCGTCTCGTATCATCCTAAACCTTGGTCTATAGTAAATTGGTATATATTGAACGATCAGAGTGAAAAAGGAACGAGTAGAATAAATTTCTGTCTACCCATATTTAAGTTGTTACATTATAATTTTTAATAATTAAATATGACTATAATAATTACAAATTGTAAGCGTTTAATATATCTAAAAATCCAGAAACGCAAAGTTTGCCTCATGTTTCATCCTTGCGAGTAACCGCATCTGGATAATAGATATTTTGCCAGGTTGGTTACGTGAACTGTTTCCGCCAGTGTTGTTGATTTACTTGTAACTTTCACAAGTCCATTTTTTAGACTCGTTTCGTCAACCTTAACAATGAAGGGAGCGCAATATATCTCCGTGGCTCGATCGTTTTGCGTTAGAACTGTATCGAGACCTCTTGACCTTAATAAATTGTTAAGGTAGACTATCAATTGATTCGCATCTTCTGAGAAAGAATCAGTGTCTGTATTCAACGATGGGGCGTGAAACGTGACTTTGTATGGTGATAATTTTGGATGAATGTTAAAATTTCCTGATTTGCCAACACCATCACATAATAGTGCAAGACACCCCCAATCTAGGGATGTGATATGTTCTACTACATGGGAATCACAAATGCTATTTCCACTGTAGTCATCCTGGAAAAATAATCTTGTGATTGAAAGTAGAAATTTTGATATCTATCCATATTTTCTAGTAATACTTGATGAGATATTGTTATTACTTTTAGGATATGCAGTAGAGCCTCGATTATCCGAACCAATTGGGACCGAGACTAGTTCGGATAATCGAAACGTGGTTTTTTTGGGGACGGGATCATAATCAACACCTTTTTACATAAAAACAGTAGATATACATATATTAAAATTCGACATATATTAACGTTTAAATATATAAATTTATGTGTATTTTAAACACTTGAAAAAAGTCGATTGCTTTTTTTTACATCTTTTTTATAAAATCGTCAACTTTTAGTTGACGAACGGTGAATACGCGCGGTTCTCGCAAAGATACATTGTTGCCCATGGCGGTAGCAGCGAGCAACAATGTATCTTTCGCGCCAACATTCGGATAAACTAAGTCATCGTTCGGATAATTGAGGGTTCGGATGATCGAGGTTCTACTGTACTCTATAAATAGTTGTCTCACCTGAGTAAATAACTTCCGTACGTTACGATTGTGAGTTATTGTATCAACTGCTATATTTCCAAAAGGAAATTGTGCCTCTATTTCAATGGATTCACGGTTCTTGCTTCTTTTTGCTTCGGTGAATGCAAATCTAGATGGATCCTGTGCGATTTTACGCCACCAGACTTTACGCTCTCTTTGCTTTTTATGAAATAAATCCTTAGCTGTAGATTCATTTGCTATTATAGAAACTTTTGCAATTTTATGGGAAAAGGTTTTCCAACCAGGTTGAAAAAAGCTTTGGTTCCAACTAGTTTTGGAATTTTCTATAATTACAAGCCCAAATGGCAATGTATCCACTGCGGTATCTGCTAAGTAGTTCAAAGTTTCATTTACTTGATCGGAAGATGTTGGAAAGACATTATAATGTGGCATGGTGACAGAATGCTGAAACCATAAATTTTCAACATTACGGTACAGCATTCTTCCTTGAGGACCATAGGTAAATCCTCGTTCCGTTAAGTTAATAAAGCCTGTGCCAAAGTTTCGTAAAATCTGCTCCATGCTCTTTATTCTTTAGGTATGTTCCCTGGTGGTGCTACGAAGTAATATTCATCAACTACAGCAGCGTTCTTCAGTATCTTCTCACGACAATCACCCTCATTGACTTTGTCTTCCCTCAAACGCAGCTTTTCTTTTTCAAGAACACTATACATAGGTTTTACAGACTCATCTATATGACGTGTCTTCAATAATTTTGCAAAACGTATCGCTGCTTCCAGCCTCTTGACACCTTCTTCGTTACCAAAATCAACCAAAGATATTCTTTCCAGTAATGATATAGTTTTCTTAGTAATCTTTGGGTCCTCAGTACAATCTTTAACCTTTAATTCGTTACTGAGTGGCACACTGCTCTGCCGTCTTTTTGAATTTACCATAAATTTTAATGATCTATAATTTTGATTATTTCGTACTAAACGTGAAAAATCCATTGAAGACTTATATCAGGAGCCTGAATATTATTAAAAAATGTTCAGGCTTGCCGGTTATCATTTAACCTATTATTACTTATGCCACTTGTGTTTAGATACTCATAAATATGCCTTTCTATGTTGAACGGACTAATCGTACAATGCCCGTTTCCTCCAACGTTAATCAAAATTTAAACCATGGTCTTACATACACGCATGATACAAATAGACGAGGTATAGTCACTAGCCGTTCTGCGCATTCGGACTGTGACGTCACTGGACCCTCTTTGTACTGATTGGCTTATCACTGGACTCTATTTATTTTGATTCGCTGACCTTAGATATGTGTGTCGTCACGTTGCAACGTCAGTTCCATTTTAATGGGCCATTCAGCCCATTCGATAGTAGGAACTCGTCGGGACAATGCCATATATTAAAAAACTGCTTCAATATCCATAAAAATACAGGGACGGGATAAATTTGGATTTTGGCAAGGGGAGTGAAGCCAAAATGAGGGAGGAGAGTTCGCTGCATAGCCAATCAAATTCAAGCTGGACCCTGTCTTATTATGATTGGTTCTCCTTGTGTGTATACGGAAACGGCAGATACGTAGCACTTTTACATTACTGCGCTTGCTCCCAATAGTAACCAATCACAAGTACGGAGTTAAATAAATAAATCCTGAAACGACGGAAGAACTTGGCAGTTTTTTGAGGTATACAAAAAAAATGAATACTATAGTCAGTAAAGCTTTTCTATTATTTTCTTATTTTTAATAATACGTAATTTTTTGTAGATCATGAATGAATTATTTTGTACGAAAGCATAGTGCAATCCTATTTCTATAGCGTCTTCCACAAGGCTTTCCATCCAGTAATAAGAAAAAAATTATAGCACTGTGAAATGTAACAGTGAATGTTCACCTATTAAGTTAATACATTGTTTTCTTTTATTTATAGTTGTAATAGCATTAATTTTTTAAACTTGGCTTAACTGTGCTCTTGCCAATCGGATACTTGTATTTTGAAGGTAAACGGATTTATGCATTGAACCGTGTTGAAGAAAACGGGCTTAAGGCAACTGTGAAGTCTTTATTCGAGAAGAGATTGAGACAAAAAGACGTACATGAAGAAAATAAAATTAAGAGATGAAAAACGAATGGAGATGGATGCAAAATTTCTGGAAGTTCTGGAAAAATTATAAAAAAACTAAGGCGTACTACTTTAGTATATTACGATACGAGTGCGGCAAAACTTTTTTTGATTCTGATGAGTGTGAGTTTATAGCGCGAGCCGAAGGTGAGTAATGTCACGAGTTAGGAGATAGTTTTTTCAACGAGTATTGTACATTTTTTACTTCACAATGCGTGAAAATAGCTATTTGTTTGACAAATTGCGAAAGTAGGCAATTTCCGAAGAGTGTGAAGTTGGCGGCACGAGCCGAAGGCGAATAATTGCTTGCTTCGCAACATGTCAAACACAATATTTTTCATAGCAAATCTGGCGAGTCCGATTTTCGGCGTCTACGAAGAGACTGCGGATCGCGGCCGATAGCTACTTTCGCAACTCCAGCTGATGATTAGTTTTTCGTCTCTTGTTGCAAAAGTGAGCCGAACTGAGCCGAATTTAGCCGAACTGAGCCGAGCCGAGATGAACTCGGAAATCGGCTATTTTCGCGAGTCTTCGGAGCCGTCGAAAATTGGACTTTCGCTAGATGCGCTATGAAAAGATATTTATTACTATTTTAAAACTTGTTTTTGAATTGCTGAATTTATGACGTTTAAAAACTTATTACTACATTTCGAAAAGTAGTGCTATTTCTTAAAACTTAATTTTGTTATACAATAAGAATTAGTTATAAGCGATTTGCAATCATCAGTCAAATTACTCCTTGGAGGACTATGGCTGCTTTATTTATTGTCACATGAAATTGGTTGTTACATTATTAATTTAATTTCAAATACAATGTACAGTTCATATAGTAATAGATATTAGTTGGCGAATAAGTCATTGTATTTTTTCTTTGTAATAGGTGGACATACATTGACACAGAAAATAAACTAAATGACTTTTTGGCCAACCTAATATTTAAAGAATTTTATTACCGTAAGGAATTGATGATTACCGTTCTTATCTGTTTCCAGTCCTTTCCAATAGAGAAAGACAGATGACTCCCCAAAGACGTAGATATGTAAATAGAAAACACCTGGCACGCACCTGCGCAGTGCATTCTTATGGTGGTCGCCTTCAGGTATACATTGGTAGGTAGTGTAGCAAGCTTCTCATGCGTCCTTTCTAGATTACTGCATCTTTCTACTGTTACCCTGGCCGCTGATTGGTAATAGTTACATCCCTTTTTGCCTTTCCGTCAAATGGCCATTGCCACGGAAACGAGTAAGTAGATGTTGATGCAGCTCATATGCTGCATCACCTATACACTATGGCTATCTTTAGGGAATTTTTCATCTTCATTCAAGTAATTAGAAACATCCGATAATCGGAATACTTTCTCATCATGAACTAAACCAGGATGTCTGATGTAGCAATTTGTAATTAAAGTCCTGTGATCGCACATCAACTGTAATCATAAATATAGACACAGATCAAAAGTAAATTGACAAAATTTATCTGTAGTTATACGGAGTGATATCCTTTGCCGTTAATATAATCTATTACTTCGTTTACGATTAAGTATCTAGTTTAATATTACGTTCATGTTCCATTTTACAATAACAAGGGTATTTTCCAAACACATATTATCCAAAAGTCGTGTTAAAGATGACTTTACGATTTGTATGCTGTCTGTGTTTGTTAACTGATAACTCAAGTATATTATTAAAATTGTTGTAATTTGGAATTAAAGATCTTTAATTAAAATAGATTCTCAAGTATTTTGTGTTATTAATTTTTTAATTGTCAAGACGTTTAATTCATGATAGTCAATCCAATTTTTTGGTTTTTAAAATGTTGACTTTTTAAAAATCAATATTTTTTCTTTCTATTATATATTATATTGATTATTTTATTAATGATTAGAATTTAATTGAACAATTTATACTTTTCTGTGATGTAGAATCTCGATGCAACGGCTGAGCATGGCAGTGACTGTACTATACCACAAGCTTTTAGTGGCATGAATCGAGTTGCAATTACTTGTAGTATACTCGAGGAAACAACTTTTGAACAGTACAGTCTCGGGACAACCACCTTAAGATGTATTCTAAAACACTGCAGCATAGTTCTGTCTCGCTCAGTTGCATGCTGATAATCAAAAACACGACGTTACCCTTAGTATCGGCAGTGAGTTTTAAAATGCATCCATTATAAATGTTAATTTAATATTGAAATAAAGTTTGACATTTCGTTGCATAATATTGTTTTACAATGTATAAGATAGGGAAGTCATTACGTTATTTGGAATGAGTCATTTATGTAATCATTTCAGATTATAATTTAAGAATAACATCAAGACAATGAATGTTAGAAGTGCAACCTTCTATGGAACTTTAACTGTCATATCTTTACCTATTTTTTTACTTTATATATTGGGGACCTTGCATTATGTTACTGATCACGAAGAGAATACCTGCAATATGACATTTATGTTTGAATACTCACAGTATGTGGTAAGTCAATCGAAAGCATTTAAACAGAGCTCATTTTACATAATTATTTATTGCCCTTATATTTACAGAGGATAACATTAAATAAGAAAGTGGAAAACCAATTTCCTAAATTCAATCTATATTCTTATGCAGAAGGCTTTGTTACTGAACGTCACAGAAGAATGCATTTTTCTGGTATTCCAGTTCTTTTTGTTCCAGGTAACGCTGGTTCGTTTAAACAAGGTAAATTAGAGCAGAACCTATTTATAAAATAAAAAAAACAATACCATTGACTTTGTCTCCTCTAATTTATTGTCACCGACAGTAAGGTCATTGGCTTCAGTTGCATTGCGGATAAGCATAAATGAATGGACCCCTTATCATTTTGACTTTTTTACTGTCGATCTAGCAGAGGATTATTCTGCTCTCTATGGAGGTATGAAAGACTATTAATACCATACAAGAAATGACACATAATATATTTATAATTAACTTCTCAATTAATTAAAGGTGTACTCATGGAAAAAACCTTGTATATCTCTCATTGTATACAGAGAATTTTGGCCATCTATAATGGGAAAATAAAGAATATCATTATTATAGGTCATTCGATGGTAAGTTTGTAACTGTAACTCAATGAAAGACGCTTACGAAAATGAATAATCTTTATATATTGAAGGGTGGTATTCTGGCCAAAGGATCAGTATTACTGACAGAGAACTCCCATGCTGGACAAGTGAACATGTTAATCACTTTGGCAGCACCGCATGTACCATTATTGATGATTGATGGAACGTTAGATGAATATTATAGGAATTTAAAAAACGTATCTCATCAGTTCAAAGAATCTGGAACAACTATAATCTCTATCAGTGGAGGTTCCAAGGATATGCTTGTCACAGCATCTCAAGCTATAGACCCTATAGCTGACATAAATATTGTTACAACGAATATTGCGAACGTATGGAGATCAGTGGATCACCTTTGCATTCTTTGGTGCAAACAATTGATGATGTCTATTGTGCGAGCTCTTTTTGATTGCATAGACAGTACTAAACCTCCTGTACAAATTATAGCTGATTCGGAGGAAAGATTGAAAGTTATGTCATATCATCTTCTGAGGGTATCTATTTTGGTATTATTAATTAATCCATTACAGAAAAGATTAATTGACTTTATTTAACAATTTTAGTCCTCCATGGGAAAAAAATATTCTAATTTTAAAGCGACAGTAGAACTATATGGCGGTGTGTGGATCGAAAATATTCACAGACAGTATGTGTGGTCGGCTAAAAAATATATGGCCGATAAGTCAAGGAATCATGAGGTTTACCTCATGATAAGAATTTTAAATCCTTGGAATCGTTTGACTATTGACACTTTTAGTTTGGATAGCAGCGAATGGTTGTTTCTTTGTTCTGCCTCTAGTGTAGAAGGAAATTCACGAATATGGTAAATCATATCACATGCTATACAGTAATATATTTATTCTGTGTGGATTATTAACGTATTCGATTTTATTCAGTAAGTGGGGATGGAATTTAACGAATTTAACAAGAAACTCACCTGACATTCTGAGACATAGAAAAAGAAAGGTCGTCGACCTGAATTTGAATGAAATAAATCGACCTTCAGTGACGCATGTTGTAGTTAGAGTGCCAGGACGGTCATTACAACAAAATGCTATCATACATGTGGATTCGTACTCTAATAATCAACGGAATATACAGCTCAATGAGAGAATATCATTTCTGGGAAGATTTTTTGGCCTAAATAAATTCGATCCAATAAAGTTTCATCGTGGTAATGTACGTTACTACGTAGCTATTCCAAATATATTGGATTCAATATCGATTAAACTGAAAGAAGTAGAATGCGAAGACGATTTTACAGATATTCATCATGCAATGATCGAATTATTGGAACCTTGGAATCCTGACATTGGACAATTCAAATTTTTTACGGATAGGTTAATAATCATATTAAGTTGTTATACATAAGGTTTTAGCAGTCAGTAATTATTTATCAGTAATTATTCTTTCTAGGGACAATGGACCAAAAATAATGAGGTTACAAACTGCTCACAAAATGTCTAATGTAACTCCAATATTAAGGATAACATTAGATCCAATGTGTTCATATACTTTTGATATCCAGAGATCCGGTTTAATAGAACGAGTACTGTGTTTAGTGAGAGATCGTTGGCCAATCTTATACACAGTAATTGTGAGCCTATTGATCCTTGCGATTGGTGTCAGAGTTGATCATGGACAGAAGGGTGTAATGATCACAACTGTCACAATGATTTTTGGTATTTATCTGGGGATTGGTCTAGAAATGGCTGTGGCCTGGACTGCACTTTTTGTACTCACCACTGCTATTTGTGTGGCTGTTATTCTCTTTGGCTCTGTAGCTCACAGCGTGGCAATTAGGTTTGAAGGATTATTTTATAATGTAATATAAGCTTTCATGCATAATTGATACATTCGTGTACAATTGAAAAATTTTATTTTACAGGTTTCTGGCTAGAACCATTACCTTCTCAATGACTTGGTCTGATTGGCTTTTGGGAGGATTAAATCAATTGCCTCTAGTTACTACAGTCCTGCTATTGTCTTTGATTCCAGCCACCTGTGGTGCGCTGGCTATGTTATTATCAGTATTTCTTTACTTTCTCAAATTGACTAACATGTACGAAGACTATCTTGAGCAATTATTCGTGGCATCATTACGCCATTTCAACATACTACCAAGGTCTAAGTCAGGAAGCAACGATCAAAGCAATAGTTCCAATGCAAGGGAACAAATAATTAATCAATTAGTACTTTTTTTAACATGGTGTTTTGCTGCATTACCAGCTATACCCTCAGTCCTAATTTGGGCAAAGAATTTCCGGTAAGTCCGTTTACTTTGATTTCTTATTAACGTAATTCTAGTTAGTAATTTCTTATAAATTTTCTCGTTCTTTTTTGTTTTAGTTACGAAAAAAGGTTAACTTCCGAGAATCCTGTGTTACTAACTTGTTGGGTGGTAATGACCACTTGTGGTACTTTAGGGATTTTACGAATTCCATCAAGTCCGGATGGAATTCGTTCACGAACTTTAGCAACAATATTATATTGTTTAGGCCTATTTATTCTTTCTACAACAAACAGCGAAAACTCAACGTATTATCAGCAATGGATGGCACCATTTATAGCTGTAGCTATTGCTATTGTTACTATAGATTCAATAGTACCGAGAATTCGTTGATTTCTGCACTGCACCATCAGAAAATTGATTCATAGTATAATTATGTATATCGTGCATTGCATCATTAGCATTGGCCTAGAATTACTTTGAATACAGGTAAAAAATGAATGGATAAATCAAATTTAGATTGTTCGTATAAAATATGTATTATAATTAATTTAAAATTAATCTATAAAATTCGTACTGTTTCCTTAAGACTAAGTCATATCGTAAGTACAAATTTTGATATATTTTAAAGTTCTTCAATAGAATTAATATGGAGTCAAGTAATAAAGGCAGTGATCTCTCAAAATAAATAATTTTATTATTCGTTCGTGAAAAAAATTAAACGTACACGTATGGAAACGTCTAACTATATTGTTGCTTTGTGCGATAGGCGCAATGCTTTTTTCTGGCACATAAACTCTAGACAATAGAAAAAGAACTTAAACAAAAATTTCTAAAGAACAAAACAGACGGTTTGACATAAGATTACCCATCCCCATATCCCATTTTTGAATAATGATAACGAAAGAAGCGATAGTAACAAGATGCTTATTAAAAAGTGATTATCGCCGATAGTTAATTCGACTCATAATGAGATGATTGGCGTATGGGTAATATAAGACAATGATATGTCTCTAAATAATGATTTTGATATACAGATGATATATCATAGTGGTATATTCATACTTAGGGCTTTCTTGCGCGTAAATAATTAATAGTCCAAAGCCCACTCGTTCTCCTGGAGAAATGAGTCAACAACCTCTTTCATGGCTAGATTCGGAATCAATTGATCTTGAGTCAATCGAACACGAGTCACAGGGTCAAAGTGACCCACCCTCTGCAAATGCTCTTCTATATCTTTTCGTTCGTATGTTATACCACTTGGTGTAATCACTGGTTCTTGTAGTATCTCAAAACTGATCTTTCCACAAAGGTAATCAGGCACTTCTCTTTTCTGTTTAGTTGAATGAATTTATGCATGAGATTATTACAATATTGGAACTTAACGTATTTAATAAAATAATATAATAGAAAATAATCACTCACCCGACGTCGTTCATCTACTTTGGCAAACAGATCATTTAGTCTGGCAATACAATTGTCTCTCTTTTCTTCAATACGTTCTTTCTTTTTATGGCTACTAGTTGCCTCTGCGTCACTTTCACCTTCTCCTTCTTTTGAGTCAGAATCATTCAGTTTCAAGGCTATGATGCCACGTTCTGCATCTTCCGCAATAAGCTGATTCAGATAAGATTGAAGCTCAATATCTTGAGCAACTCTTTGTTCTTCCCTCAACTGAAATCGTCGCTTTCGTGCTTGCCTCAAGACGCTTGTGACATCATCACCATAGTTCAACTTTTGTTCCTTGGCCAGATCCACCGCTATGCCATTATAAGTTCAGTTTCATAATATGCAGAAGAGTCTGTCATTCTTATTCTCATTGTTATTATATCAAAGAAATCCTTAGCAAGAACAATCAAAACATACCTCGCTGCAGATGTTTAATAGCTTCATCGTACAATTCTAATTCCAAGAGAGCGAGTCCCAAAAAAAAGTGTCCTTTTACCAAGCAAGGATCCATATCCAATGCTCGACGACAATCTTTGCATGAGGATTCCCATCTCTTAAGTTTAAGATGACAAAGAGCTCGGTTCGTGAAATACATTGTTTGAGTAGGATTTTTTATCTGTGAAAAAAATAATAAGATAATTAATTAACACATAATTAGTTATAATCATACAATAAATTTGTGCACTCACTATTGCTTTTGTATAGCAGTTGGCAGCATCCTCATATTTATGAAGATTGAATAAACGATTTCCTTGTTCCTTCAATTCCTTGTCAGATAGGTTTGCTGTTGAGTACATTTTACTCATGTTGAAGAGGCAGCTATCGTGCCAAATGTGGCAGCGTACAACATATATTGTTTGAACGAATTCACAGAGTAATTTTATCAACAATTGGCTGCCCCTTGCGGGAATGTGACAGCCAAACAGGATTGTGGTAGTAAAACCATTAACAGCTAATGCGACATTCGTTCTTGTATAACCTCGAAAGAAACCATTGTTACCATTCTGTCGAATGATTATCAACTGAGATCTTTTACCAACTGGTAGCTCGAATTTCTGCGCAGTGCTAGTAAAGGTTGTTCGATCAATTGGAATTCATTATTCCATCATGAGGTTGTGAATTTCGTTGTACTTCTCATCATTAATATTGAATAGTTTGCACATTTTACAGGTACATGGATTAATCTTTTCTGTTGAAACTATTTTACGGCTGGGCAGAACAAGTTTAGATTTTCTGCTTCGTTTCAAATATTTTTTACGAAACGTTTTCCCTGCTCGGTATCCTTTATTGCGCTCTTCTTGGGATTTTAGATTATTTTCGATTTTACTTAATGGATACTGAATAAATGTATGTGAGGTATGATTTTCACTGCTTTTCTTAGTGGACCCACCAATAATTTTTCGCAATTTCGAGATCAATTCAGGTCTCTGACTGCGATTACATTTACACACGTTCATTTTCTTTTCGTTTTGAATACTTTCACTTATTTTTTTGGTGGTTTTATTAATTTTGTTGGATTTATTAAGATTCTGTTTAGTATTTTTACAATGATTGTTTTTTTTAATCAGTCTGTTGCTATTTTCGAAATTCTCGGAATTTATTTCCTTATCTTGCTTCTCATTATCTGTCGTACAATCTTTGCAAATATCCAAATTTTGAAGTTCCTTCTGAGGGGATATTTTGAATTTGCTCAAAGCCTTATCAAACATACATTTCTCTTCGTCTTTATTTCTATACAAGATGTACATAATTAGTACAAATTTTTTGGAGAGAAACAGTGACTTACTTAAAATGATCCATATAAGATTGATAATAATTATAAGCTCTTCTATAAGACATCACAAGGACACATCCAAGACAACTCAAGATAAGGAGACTCCCTATAATTACGTACATCGTAAATTCCGGTCCCAAAATGTATGAAACATTTTCATTATCGCCATCTTGAAACGCCTGTATAAATCCGCTGGAGGGAAAAATTAAATTTTCAAAATTTTTTCACAGGAATAAAATATAAATCTGTTATCTCTTGCTAACCCACTATTCAAAGATGCGATGTTATCTTTAATCCCCAAATCACGTGTCTCCCTGCTTTTGATTTCCCTTGGTGCAATCATTTTAGTTTCCTTGGATTTGAAATTAGGGTAAGTTTTTTTAAGATGAGCAGCAAGATCAGGTCTTCCCATTTTCTGTAAAACATGTTTGAGTCTATTTCCAGCATATTGGTCCATTTCGTTCTTATCTTTCCATTCCTCTAATTTGTCCAGACAACGTGATCGCCCTTTCGCATCCCAACTGTCTTGTACATCTCGAAAATTATTTAGATCATCCATCGATTGTATTTTTGGATTTCTTATTGCTCCCAGATAAGTCACCAATTGGAAACATTCCGCAGGATAAAGTCTCTTTGATAAATATTCCAATTCGATATGCGTAAAATCCGCAGAGACACGATATTTGGCATCCTGTAGAAAATGAAATGTGAATTATTGGAATTTTGAAAATTGTCGTTAACTAAGGGAGCATATAACTTGCCCACACAGTGAAAATAGTGAAAAGATAAAACTGCAAAAGTTTCATAATAAAAATTAAGGTATATATTTTTACAAAATTAAACCTAGTTTCACGAAACACACGAAACGCTCGGAGATCACTTCTAATCATTTTCTTGTTTTCTTCCTTTTCTTCATTTTCAGACAATTGACGTTCTGAATCATATCACAATACGACTTCAGACAATTCGCACGTTTTATTCAACTGAGCGACGACATGAATGCCTTGAACGAAATCGATCGATAGAATCCGGGACAAACAGAATCATCAGACATCGAACGGTATCCATATGAAGTACCACGTACAGATTCAAAGTACCCTATCAATGCCAAAGATTCGCATGACAACTGATGTCAATTAGAAAAAAAAAGATAATTAAATTAAATTTGCACTACTCGAAGTAAAATTCAAAATATTACCATCGCGAGTTTCATCACCCTAAAAGAATTTTCGATATTTCATCTTCGTCCCTGGATTCAGGCATACATCAATTACGTTTCTATTCGGTTTTCGATCCTTTGATGATTTTCTTGAAGTGCCCGTTCTTTTAATGCAAGGAACTATAACTGGGTCACCCTTTACTCGGTTGCCCTTTCCTCGAATGACTTTTCGTTCACCAGAAGTTGAAGAGCTACATGAAGATTTTCTGTCAGTCTCTCGTTTCTTGGGGCATTTGCGTAATCTCGGCTCTTTCCTAACATTCCTGCAATCGTTTCTGGCTTCAGATACACAGAGACCAGTTATACTTTGTATCTGTTGTTTTTTACAGTGGAGATCATTGCAGAGATTTTTTTTTCCAAGACATTTTTTTTTGCACAATTTGGGCTTTCCTGTACGTTAATAAAGAGAAGAGCTAAATTAGAAAATCCCCAAAAAATATATCGTCATCACGAAAACGTACCGTCTTCAAGAAAAGTGCATTTGCAGCACTTGCAATTGTTATGGTCCTTGCGAAGAATGAAAGCGAGTTTATTTTGAAATCCTTTCAAATCAAATTGGCTATTTTTTGGATGGACTGCCGCACATGTATCTTGACTCAAAGGAGATGAATCTTTAGACCTTTTTTTCCTACACTTTCTGCACTTCGATTCCGTCCTGTTCCTCCCTCGCGTCTTACAGTTCTTGTCTATTGCGGATTTTACGCGCTTTGGTGATCCGTGTTTTTTCTTTTTTTTATTATTCCGCACGCAAACAAGCGTTGGAGTTTCCTGATTACAACTGTTATACTGTTGTTTACGTTTCTCAAATCCAAATTTGCTATAAAATCTATTGCACTTTGAACTCCTTGCAGTATTACAACCCTCAACGTCCACTTCGCCGCTAGATGATTTTCTAAAGGAACGATTAGGTTGCTGACAGCAATCAGTACATATAGTTGTTCTAATTTCTTGATTGCTACAACCTTTTAATCGACTTTTTTTAATTACGGCATACACTATCATTCCAAAAATTGATACAACAATAATTCCCAGCAAGACAATAAAAGCTATCCAGCGTGTCTCCTTTCCGGTGTTGGTACAGATAGTTTCAGGTTGCTCTCCGTCGTCAATACTAAAATCATTAATTTCCTTAGCTCTACACATCTACTTCCCAACAAACTGCTCGATTAATTAACTTACGCTGCAGCAAGCTTCTCCTTATTCAATTCAACACGTATGCTTTCCTGCATAGGAGTTTGCGACTCCTTACGTCCTTTAGTCACTAATTTTTTCTTCTTGATGGTCGCCATGGTTTTGGTAGCTTTGGTTGCATGTCTTTTTGATATCCTGTGAACGTCTCCAGAAAGTGTCGAGCTTTCGGCATCATTAACGATGCAATTTAGAAATTTTACCACTCGCTCATTGCGATGAATATAATTTGCAAGGTCCGGTCTTCCTAGTAACCTTAGGGTGGTTTCCATTAAAGTACGAGCTTTGGGATTCCTGGTTCCTACGGATCAGAAGGATTAAGTATTATATATTTTAATTAAAAATTCTTTTCTTCTTTTGCCCAACAGAATCGAGTACCTGGATACTTGTAATTCCATTCTTCGAGTTTTACCAAACAACCATCCCGGGTACTCCAATTCTCGACGATTTCTTGTCGAGAAAATATTCGAGGGACATTTCGATGGAATCCGACTACTTCTCCACGTGACGGTGTCTGAAGATACAGTCCCCCTACGAGTTTTACGCATTCTATGGGGATTAATTTTCGTGATAGATGCTTCAGTTCCTCGAGACCGAAATCGGCCGTTCCTTCAGTCACCCATACACCCTGGTTTAGTATTATAATTATAATTTATATAAATAACATGGTTATAGTACAGATATGTAATTATATTTTAACGATCTGTTAGCCCGATGGTCCTTTATGTACTTGCCCTTAAAACAATGACTAGAATATAAAAATTATATACAAATTTCATCTTAAAAATAATACGTATAAAATACATCGTCCGGATTTCCACATTTCTGTCAATTCTGGCAGTCGATATATCAAGATGGTTTCGACGTGATCGATGAGAAGTAATCGCTGTTTTATTTGTACTTAATTCAATTTTTCATTAATTCAATTTTCTCGATCATTTAACCTAAAAAAAATGTATTTGATCATTTGGTACTTTAATGAAAAACCCATGCGCTTGATTCTTTATAATTTTTCAATTTTCTATCATCATTTTCTTTCCAGTCATCTACCATACATTGGAATTCTGAAATTGACTATGATCGTCATAAGATAATGTGCCTGAAGATTTTTAAATTAACATGGACCTCACAGCATCATATAATTTTAATACTGATGAGCATTATTTTTATACTGATTAAGGTAATACAAAGAAATTATTTAGTTTCTGTATATACGTAATCACTGAAAATTCTTAATTTAAAGAATGCCAGTGCTCCAGATACATCTGTATTGCGTCATATAGCGTCAAACTTAAAACCGGAAGAATGTCTAAGAATTGTCTCCTACAATTTGAATCGTAAGATAAAAAAATATTATATATATATAATCATATTTATAATAATAAATATAATCAATATAATATATTCACAGCCACAATTGGAAGAGTGATAAGGAAGAATGGATTGAATGCAATGGAATGTTTTAATCAATTATATCGATGGACATCAGAATTAAAAGTGACTCGAAGAGACGTTCAGTTAGTTTTAGAAAATCGTCTACAACAAATCGGCAGAGATGATTTGATCGCTTGGCTCACTAATGTGGAATTAAATGACATTCCAATAACAAATTCAATGAATGATCAGCCGCTTGAACAAAAGTAAGATATTAATTTAAAGAGATTCATTTTTTATTGATTATGGATAGAAAACAAATTCAATTACTTTTGTTGGTCTTTTTCCAGGTATCCAGTCAAAGAGATAGAAACCATCAGGAAGTTGAAATCAGTGCCGGAACCAACCTTGTCGAAAATTAATGATCTCATCTCAAATTCGGCTGAACCAGGATCAAATCGAGATTCAATTTCTCTGTCGAAAGATTCTGTGTCTACTTCTGATTTGGTGTCAAGGTTAAATTTTTTACTCGGCCTGGCTCCAGCAAGAAATAAATTAATTAAAATAAGGGAGAACCAGGATGATCGTGGTACTGCAACATCGATTGCACCGGAAAAATCACCCTTTGCCCAGTATGGGAAAAATTTTATTTATAATTTTTTGTTATAGTTTTTTTTATCAGTCGAATCTCGTTCTCGTAGATTTCATCCTGTCTCGAAAGACAATCAAAGCGAGGCGACAAATAATGAGAAAAAAGTCGAAAGGAATAAAGAAAGCATACAAGTGCGAGGGAATGAAACTGGAGAAGCTAATAAAACTGATCCCCTTACGAGGATCGAAGAAAAATATATAGAAGGTATTAGAGTAATAGAATATTATTTATTGGATGAAGATTTAGACTGATTCAATTTTTTAGGAAAACCATACGTGAATCTTTCGATCATTTCAGCTTTGATTATATTGGGAATTGTCATTTTCTGCGCATGTTTTTGTGCTCTTCTAATTAGATATCGTTTAGCGGTATGCTTTAAAAAATTGCGAGGAAAGAAGAAGAAAAAGACGTCAAGGTTTTTAAAGATTCTATGATTCCGGTACACGCTTTATATTGATACTTTAAACAATAGAAATACTTTACGACGCAGCAAACGTAAACCGGTGGATGAGGAAATGGGAAGGTCAAATGTAAGAAATAAAAAGAAATCTGGAAGAAGACGAAGTCGCGACCGCAGTCAAGATATGGTGAATGCCGGAACTCAAAATAGTACAACATCCGTAATGAGAGATACAGAGGAGCCACCAACGGGATGCTGTAAATGTTGTAAAAAGAAAAGAAAAAAAGGTGGAAATAAAAGGGGAAGGAAATGAGAAATCCGTCAAATATTTTCCGTATTTCGCCATGACAAAGGGAGTGAAATTTTTTTCATACACAAATCAAGATAAAAAAAAATTATACAATCACTGTATTAAATTAACGACTAAGATAATTTCTATTATTCGAGTTAGAATCTATTACATTTTTTCAGTAATTATCATTGATGTTTGTCTAACGCGAGAATATGGAGCGAGTAGAAAGAACAATGCACCTGCTGCAGTTGCATTATCGCTGGCGTTGCTTCTCAATTGGAATTGCTCATTATTTCTAGAAATCCGTGTCTTGACATGCAGATCAGAGTGGACGTCGGGCCTACAAGAATTACTAAAGGAATAGTTGGCACTTTCAGTCGAGCATAATTCATCTTGAGGTTAGGGTGATTCTTTCTTGATAATAATTTCCAAAAAGTGCATTGAGTAAAAATTTCAATGATATCTACCCAGTTGGTCTTCAGGATTATCCTGATCTTCAGACTTGGAAGCGCGTTGAATATTGGTATATGAAAAAAAAATAATAAAAAATTATTAAAATAAAACAACATCATTTTGCAGATAAACGACACAACGAGGTTCTCGAGTACTTTGAGTATCGGCCGAAAGATCCCGAGACAGGTGTGATCGATCAAAAAGATATTGTGCAGGTTTTTCTTGTTATTGGAAAAAAAGTATCTTGGGACGAAGCTGAAGCACTGTGCACTTTATATGGGGATCGTGAAAACAATGAATATATTAATGATGCAACAACTAATTCTAATAACGACTTTGACAATAATTCGACAGGGACTGTTAACGAATTCGTCACGGAAAACAAAAATATAGGAAGCAGACTGGCTATGATATTGAATAAGGATTTGCAAGAATGGTTATCGCTAAAATTAGCCGAGTCTGATTACAGTCAGTATAACAAACACATATAAGCATTGCATGAAAAATAGTAGCATATATAAAAAATACTATTTTTCTAGAATACGACGGACTTTGGATAGGAGGCCGAAGAAAGGACGTAAATTCCGATTGGATGTGGACAAATAAAAATTTAATAATTCCAAAGGACATGGTGCTTTCTGCATATCCAAATTGGTACGAACTTCCGAATTATTTAAACGAAGACAGAAATTGTCTAATAATGGATAGACAGGGTCACGATGTGCCACGATTTTTGCCAGAGAATTGTCAGCTGCGCAGACCTTTCATCTGTGAGAGAATGGGTAAAATATATTAAATTATTTTCTAATCAAATAATTAAGCAATAATTAATAATATATGACAAACGGTTCATCGCTACCTTGAAAGTTGCAAAGACTCGCTCTAAAAAAAATAATACTTATGGCTCTCATAAATTCTTACGCATTCATGGCCGAAGTATACGTTCTACCTACTTATCGCGATTAGTCAGGATGACTCTTGGTGAAGCAATTATTAGCAGCGCGTTCGCAATTTTACTGTCTCGGGTCTAGTGGATGACGATTGTAGTGGATGGAGATTTCCTTTGTCTAGTGGATGACGCGCAATATACTTGCTCGTAGCAATAATAAATAGTCATCGAGATTTTCTTTCTATTGTTCCTGAACATTCATTATTTATCTTGGCATGCATAGATAAAAGAAAGGTACATGACAAAGAGAAGATTATCGAGACTGCCAACGCCACTATCGATGGTTATCGTTATACACTGTATACAGTTATCAACGAGGAGAATGAAGATTTAAATAATTTTGGCATCAAGAGACTCAATGGCGGTGGTATAACTTGGAAAGAGGCTCAAGTGGAATGCCGTAAGCGTGAAAAGCATTTGGCATTGATATTTAGCAATGACGTTGCCGTGTCAATAGCAGCTTCAATGATGAAAAATAGACCATGTAAATTAACTGTATAAATATTATATAATAATATTAATTGTATTTACATATAACTAAGAGATATAATATTTTGTCAGCAATTGAGAGCATCTGGTTAGGAGCTTGGAGTGCTGATGGATCCGAATGGTCTTGGGTTTCTTCAGGTTCCAAATTGCCATCTGTGAAGTCTAACGTGTCTCTTTATCCTCCGTGGCTTCCGAGCCATCCAATAATTTTATCTGAAGAGGAATATAATCGGAAGAGATCAGGAAGGTGTCTCATTCTTGATAGGCATTTGTGTCCTGAGCACGTCACTCCCGTATTTCTTGATGTGGATTGCGAAAAGCGTAGACCATTTCTGTGTCAAGATGGTAGAGTTTTTTTATTCTTTTCTTTTTTATAACTTTGTAACTTTTCTTTATTACATTAGTTAAAAATGATTATTTTAATGCTCCTAGTAATTCCGGACGACACAGTCATTGATAATGACAGTCTTCAGATAGCAATGAAAGATGCTTGGCTTAAGATTTCTGAGAGTTATATGACGTTTGAGGAAGGAATTCACTATTGCGAAAATTATTACGGTCGTGTGGCTACTATATTTGACTTCAAAACACTTGCATTGATTCTTGAAAAAATGACAGAGCTGTGTGAGTATATAAATTTAGATTAAGAAATTTATTATATTATGTGTCCTCGATTAATTATATCTACAGCATTGGATCATCTCTGGGTTGGCGGTCGTACGAAATATATCGATGGAAAATACAGATGGATAGATGAAAATAATGAAGTACTCAAACGAAATGGAATTGGTACAAGAAGTTCCTGGTGTCTTGGAGATGACGAGTCGCCATTGCCAAAGGCAGAGTCCAATACTTGTCTTAATTTAGATAGAGAGGCTCGCGGTCTGCCTTTATTTTATGGTTTACCTTGTAATGGAACTAAGCAACGCGTATTGTGTCGTATATCTTATTCAAATGATACTTATTCCAATGGTAAGTTCCATTTAGAATATTATGGCATCAAAAATTCACAACGTGCAAATAGCCAAACGAGAAAGAGTTTATAACTTCTATGTCCATTGTTGAAAGTAAAGTAGATCAGAGTTATGATGGAAATAAAAATATGAAAATTTTAGCTAATGCAATGGATGCGCCTGCGAAAAACGAATCCAGATTCATGGATAATCTACAAGAATTTGATATTATGAGACGGTTAGATACTGTTTACGATGCTACTGAGAGAACTGATAAGGTCTCTACTAATTATCAAAAGGAAAACTTCATATGTGGTTCTGCTCTTGGAAAAAATTTAAGGGTAGCTGATCTTGATGAAGATTTCCGAAGGTTGCTGAATTCCAGCGATCACGTAATCGCTGATAACGATATTGTTCTTGGTCTTCAATTTGATTTAGTGCATATGGATGACGGTAGATCGGATTCTGAAAAATTGGCGTTTGCTATTAATCAAACGAAAGTTAATCGACATAGATAACAATATTTGTAAACAATAGCACTTAATGTTTGAGCATTATCTCATTTTTACACCTTTATTCATCCTTTTATGCTGCAAATGAGTAAAATGGCGATTCTTCCTTGCAGAAACTTCTGATATAGTGTCGACTCTTACAAACAGGATAAGCAAATTGGCAAATACACCAGAAAGTGGTATTCTCTTCGTGATTGATGACAGTATAAGTTCAGAATAATATTGACGTGATATCACGAAGGAAAACAGGTAACAAAAAGAAGGGCGAGCAGAAGGAACGACGCACGGGTCCAGGACATCGGCTGAGGGAAGAATGTGGAAGAATAACAGCTGGTGACAACTCAACCGGCATATCTTATAGTGTACCAGACAGTCTCCCATGTCTTCGGCTACCTGATTTTAAACTTATTTTAACCACCATTTCGACTACTGCTTGACGGCATGTGCTGCCCTCTTAAATCATATTTTTCAATTTTTAATATTTCTATTTAAATTTTTCAACTTCTGTGCATTGAGGTATTTTCATCGCAGTTTTTAGTATCTGTTAATTATCTAACCTAGCGAAGAATGTTATTCTCTGTTATGTATGCACATTTCGACAGTTTCTTTTCATAATTGAACAAATTGCATTTTATCAGAACCGTAAGATCGACTTGCATTCTATACTCAAAAGATGATCTTATTGCAACTGAAATTTACCACTGGCGTTAATCTCCGTCAATAAGCATAATCTACCTGGAGTTAAAGGAAAATTAAAATAAATGTATGATAAGTATCGTTGTAATTCATAAATGTATATCGCGTTAATCAGCCTTAATACGCCACCCGAATATCGTTTTACCCAAATAATCAAATAGGCGTACTAATTTTAGGTGGTGTATTTGGGCTAAATGACCCGGTAGATTTATGTACAAACATACATTTTAACTCTTTTATATAACTCTCTTTTAACTCCAATTAAAACGTACAAGTGGACAACGTATTAATCATTGAATATTGTTGATTGAGTTGCTATATTAGATCCATTGGTGTGGCAGGAAAGTGATGATTGTTTAAGATTTTTCAAATCTGTACAATACTTGTATTGTAATTATTTTATTCTTGTACCTGATGAAAACTATATTCATATATTTCTATTCGATTTTTATTAACTAACATATCTCGGTGTCATATGTTATTCGTTTTTGTACTTACTACTTTTCCCGGTATTTCAATTGATCCCGTTGCTCGGCAACGAAACATCCTGACAGCATCGATAATCGACTAAGAATTAAAAGGTGTTATCTGTACTGTATAAAAGTGAAAAAGTGATTATATGTGAAATTATTTTTGCTACAGTAAGTTCCTGATTATATCTTAATATAGAATTATATTTTATGTCTCTAAAAGTTTAGATATTTGTAAACATACTGTTCAGGAAGATGTGATGAAATGATTGTCGTAACCTAAAAGCCGACAACGATTGTAATTGAATGTTTTTAAACATTAATAAATGTTATTTTTTATCATACTTATACGCGAAGTAGTTTTATAGAAATGGTTTTCTTCGAAAATTAGGTACTGTCATTATTCTGTTGCTCATAACTTTGTAACATTTATAGGAACAGTATATATCTCCTTATATAGAAAAATGAGTAAATACAGAAGAAAGGAGTCTTCAACCGAAGACAGTGACAGTGAGGAAGAAAGGCGTAAAAAAGATATTAAGGAAAGAGATGAATTTGCTAGTCGTCTTAAAGCTAAGGATGATTCCAAAGTACGCAAGGTTGCGATGCCTGCAGGTTCTGGAGCTGGTGCGTATACTATACTCGAATATACATCGAAATATTTAATTATCATTTGGAATGAAATTTCTTTAGCTGAAGCTGCAAAAAGACTCAAAGTTATGGAAACTGATTCAAGGGAGAAACTTGTGCCAAAACTGCGTGTGGAATCACGTAGAAAATATTTGGAAAAAAGAAAAGAAGACAAGGTGGCGGAGTTGGAGGCTGATATTTTGGATGATGAATACCTTTTTGAAGATGAAGTGTAATTGTTTGATATTTTTGTGAAAGACATAACTAACTCTTAATTAGGATTTCTTCAGAAATATTTGATCGCTTCTTTTCAGTTTGACCGAACGAGAAAAAAGGGAAAGAGAGCATAAGAAACAATTATTACAATTAGCAAAGGAGCATGAAAGAGCCAGAGAGTTGGAACGTGTGCAACGTTATCATATGCCTCATGAAAAGGGAAAGGATGTTACTGAAACAGAAACTGTTGATATAGAACCACCACAATCCGAGCAAAGTAAATGGGAATCAGATCAAATGTCCTCTGCAGTATTCCGCTTCGGCGCCAAGGATAGAAAAGGTATACATCCACTGTAAAATATCAATTGCTAATAAACATCTGCATTAAAAAATACTTTCTTACAGCACAACAAGATTATGAACTTCTTCTCGAGGATGAAGTTGAGTTTGTCCAAGCATTGCGTATGCCTGGTAGTACCAAGGATAAGAAGCGTGAAATGTCACCACCACCTCAAACAAAAGCATTGACAACAATCGAGGAAACAAAAAAAAGTTTACCTATATATCCATTCAGAAAGGATCTTGTTCAAGCTATTAAAGATCACCAGGTATCTTTCAGCGAAATAAAAATCTCTTAGCGTACAATTTCTAAAGTCTATCACAATAATATATCTTCATTAGGTATTAATTATTGAAGGAGAAACAGGATCAGGAAAAACTACACAAATCCCTCAATACTTATACGAATCCGGCTTCACGGAGGATGGGAAAATAATTGGATGTACGCAACCGAGAAGAGTAGCTGCCATGTCTGTAGCTGCACGAGTAGCTCATGAAATGGCAGTGAAACTTGGTAACGAAGTTGGTTATGCAATTCGTTTTGAGGATTGTACATCTCAGCGTACTCGTATAAAATATATGACAGATGGAACTCTGCATCGTGAATTTCTTAGTGAGCCCGATTTAGCATCGTACAGGTAAGTTTCCATTAATTCAAATTTTTTTAAAATAATGATGTTATTCTTTTTATTTACAGTGTCATGATCATAGACGAGGCTCATGAACGTACTTTACATACAGATATTCTGTTTGGATTAGTAAAGGATATTACACGCTTTCGTACAGATTTAAAGCTTTTAATTTCTTCGGCTACCTTGGACGCTACGAAGTTCAGTCAATTCTTCGACGATGCTCCAATTTTCCGCATTCCAGGACGACGATTCCCTGTTGATATTTATTACACAAAAGCTCCGGAAGCTGATTATATTGATGCTTGCGTTGTATCTATTCTTCAGATACACGCGACTCAACCGTTTGGTGACATATTAGTATTCCTTACAGGTAGATAATTTGATAATTAATTATTTAGAGTTTTGCTAATTGGCGATCAGTGAACCAGTATAACTGAAGACACTCGTGTGCCTCAGTATGGATATCCAAGATGGTCGCCAGATTGCAGTCACTGAGTTATTTATCTAAGATGTTAATACCAAGGTCAGGACGAGATAGAGACGTGCCAGGAAATGCTGCAGGAGAGAGTGAGACGATTAGGAACGAAATTAGCTGAGCTTTTAATTCTACCGGTTTATGCGAATCTACCTAGTGACATGCAGGCGAAAATATTTCAGCCGACTCCACCAGGTGCCAGGAAGGTAAAATTATGAAAATTTCTATTTCTTATATTAGCTAAGTTAATATATTTTGCATTAATCTACAGGTGGTACTTGCTACGAATATAGCTGAGACGTCTTTAACCATAGACAATATTGTATACGTGATTGATCCTGGCTTTGCAAAGCAGAATAATTTTAATTCACGAACCGGTATGGAAAGTTTAATGGTGGTGCCGATTAGTAAAGCTTCTGCGAATCAACGTGCTGGAAGAGCTGGTAGAGTCGCGCCCGGAAAATGTTTTAGGCTTTACACAGCATGGGCTTATCAACATGAACTAGAGGATAACACAGTTCCTGAAATTCAACGTATTAATCTCGGTACATTATTTAATAGTATATATATTTCGAAACTATACTTTCCAGTAATACTTAATATATTTTTTCTGTAACAGGTAACGCTGTACTGACTTTAAAAGCACTAGGCATTAATGACTTGGTTCATTTTGATTTTTTGGATCCTCCACCTCACGAGACTCTTGTATTGGCATTGGAGCAACTTTATGCACTTGGTGCTCTGAATCATCGTGGAGAATTGACTAAACTTGGTCGTAGAATGGCGGAATTTCCACTGGATCCAATGATGGCCAAGATGTTACTTGCTAGCGAGCGTTATCGATGTTCTGAGGAAGTAGCTACTATAGCAGCGATGCTTTCCGTAAATGGAGCAATATTTTACAGGCCTAAAGACAAAATCATTCACGCTGATACCGCTCGTAAGAACTTCCATGTTCCTGGCGGGGATCATTTGACCCTGCTAAATGTATACAATCAATGGCAACAAAGTGACTTCAGTACACATTGGTGTTATGAAAATTTTATTCAGCATAGGTAATGTTGGATTGAAGAATATTGTTTTGTAATATTTTATTATACGTTGTAAGTATCTTTTGTTAACAGATCCATGAAAAGAGCAAGAGACGTTCGAGAACAACTGGTGGGACTTATGCAACGCGTAGAAATGGAACTTGTTTCTGGAATTAGCGAGACTATCAATATCCGAAAGGTCTGTATTACAATAATCGTATTGCATTAAAGATTATAAATATTATTAACTAAACGGGAATTATTTTGTTTCAGGCGATAACGGCAGGCTATTTTTATCATGTAGCACGTTTATCTAAAGGGGGTCACTATAAAACTGCTAAACACAATCAGACTGTTTCTATTCATCCAAACAGCTCACTATTTCAAGAGCTGCCAAGATGGCTACTGTATCATGAACTGGTATTTACGACGAAGGAATTTATGCGACAGGTAGAAACGAATAATTGCGAATAAAGCATTTTAAATTTATTATACATATTTATACGTTATTAATCAATTATTATAGGTCACGGAAATAGAAAGTAAATGGCTATTGGAGGTAGCACCACATTATTATAAACCGAAAGAACTTGAGGATTCGACAAATAAGAAAATGCCAAAGGTCACAGGACGTGCACGTCCAGATGGTACAAACTAAATGCATCAAGAATTTTATCTTATGATGAGTAATGTGATAGAAGGAATTTTGTATAGCAGGACAAATTTTTAATGAATAAAACATACTATTAACAAAAACTTCGTAATTTATACAAATCTCATAGTATTACAAAAAAAAATGAAACCTTCATCCTCTCACGACATTTTCTCAGTACCACAATTAACATTGCCATTATTTATACCAGATAATTGTACGTCTCATCATGCCCATTATATAATGATATAATGTTAGATAGATAATGTCCAGCAATAAGTATAATACCGTAGCAGCGAATAAATAATAACTACTAGTGAGTCCATGGCATTATAATTAGTACTAATGAATAAACAATGATTTTTTTTTCTAAGCCTAACAACGTTGATCCCTGAGAAAGCAGTTCATAGAAGTTTAGGATCAATGGTCGACAAGATGCATGTACTTCCTTTGTGCTTTAAAATTTTTCAATTTTGTGGTTTTTGGCGACCAATTAATTGTACGTCACGGACCAAATTTTTGTACAATTGCTATACAGTATTCGTGACATTTTGTATATGTAGCCTCACCCTGTCTCAAGTGATAGACGCCATAAGAGCGCTTGATGACGTTAACAATTTGACTAACAGTACATTTATGCTTGTGACAATGATTAACGTTTGCTTTAAAATTACGATTATATTGGCAAGGCGCGAGAGAGTAATTAACGTGATCAATACGTTCTTGGAAAATCCTGAAGATCTTGTGGAGCAGAAGATAAAAGAGAAATATGATTTGTTAGCTTGGTTCGTATATAGAATAGATAATGCGTACATTGAATTATAATTGAAGTTAATTTGTTTTTATCGTTCCTTCATGTCAATAGGTCAGTTACACGAAATTACTCAATACTCGTAACGATCACGGCAATATTTTACGTTGGGATACCTTTGGTAATTAATAATATTAAAAAACGAGTTTTACTGGTTCAAGCATGGTATCCTTATGATTTATCATCGTTAACATCATTTTGGTTGACTTACGCGTATCAAAGTATTGGCCTGGTGTCGGGAGCCTTCGTCAATGTTGCTAATGACACATTTATTCCGGGATTGATGATCCAAAGCTGTGCGCAGCTGGAAATGCTGGAGCATCGTGTGGAGAAGTTGATAATATTAACAAGAAGCAAAAAAACTGAAAGTGAGACAAAGAAGGAGTACAAAGAAATTTTGGGAAAATGTATTCGTTATCATAATCGAATAATAAAGCGAGTATAGATTGTATCGATTATAATGATTATCGACGTTTCGATCTAAGTAAAAAAAAATTATTTGAAACTTTGTAGATTTGCCAAAATTATTGAAAACATTTTTCAACCGATAATTTTCGTACAGTTTCTTGTAACGGTTTTGACACTGTGCTCAAGTGTGTTTCAAGTTTCAAGACGCAACATATTGAATGTTGAAATTATTAGTTTAATACTTTATTTGATCTGCATGCTATTCCAATTACTTTTTTACTGTCGTCACGGTAACGAATTACTTATGAAGGTATTAAAAATGAATTTCATTAAACTTCAAAAACAAGTATCTTCCACTGATATACGTATAGAATTTATATTACTCTTAAAATTGCAGAGTATCGAGGTTGGCAACAATGTATACAATATGGAATGGCTATCATTGTCACCGTCTCGAAGAAAGGATTTATTGATGATCATGATCAGAACCAGTAAACCAATACAATTAACAATTGCCAACTTAATAACTTTGTCCTTGACTGCTTATATGAGTGTCAGTCCTTAAAAATTGCTTTTTAAAAGTTTTCCAAATGAATAATTTTCAATGGACCGGTCTTTCTTCTTTATTACAGATATTAAAAGCATCGTATTCAGCATTCAACTTGTTGCAGCCAACATCTGGAAAATGAAATGACATACCGTCATTAAAATACAAGCGATATAATAATGATTAGAAAAACTGTATCAATCTTTTCTACCATTAATTCTGTGTTAGACGCGTGAATTTTATTAACGAGTTGAGCCGCGCGGTCTGTGACCATAGACCATTTTAATTATCAAAAGCTGATTACGATTTTTTTTTCCTTTACACCATATAACTATTACTTTTAATAGAACACTAGAAAGAAAAATTATTCAAGTCTGAGATCCACGTCCTTAACGAAGAGTTAAAAAAAAATCAATAACTTTTCTCATTATTAACAAATGCACCTGTAAGTACTGTGCACTCCGTATCATAAGATAATGGCAAAACTTCTCTAATGTCTGTTACAATGAGGATATTAATAAACCAGTTGCGTAGGGTAGTAAGAAGCCAACAAGAGGTCTGTTATAACATCCGATAATGACAAGGAAATAGTAAATAATTAATGATGCACTAAGGAGCATAGATGCCGCATAGTGAAGGGTTCGGAGAACGTCGGATTCTCGTTATCAGTGTAAAATAATAGTGTGTCGCGTACCAAAGAATGTCGCCATTTGCATTGTACTTTAGAATTTACAAGTTCTGCGGTGTATGGAGACCGACAGACTCTTCGCGGTGTTTCAAAGTTTTCTACAATATTTACAGCGCGCTGTCACTCTTTGGCATGTGTAGCCTGACGATTTTGGAATTTACGGAAATCATAACGAACACTCATAATACTGATGACATTATGACTAATTCATTTATTCTGCTGTCGATGATCAATTCTTGCTTCAAAGCTGTGTGCGTCTTGAGACATCGTAACGAAATCGTCGAACTGATTACAATGCTTATGGGAAGCATTTATTACAAGGCACGAGATCCCGAGGAGATTAAGATAGAAGAAAAATTTAATAACATCTCATGGTTTGTTACACGTTACTATTTGCTATTTTGACCCTTACTACTCCAGCCGGCAGTATTGCTAGAGAGATAAGGATTAAAGTGCGCAACCAATTAGGTTAGGTTTTTGTGCATCAGTGATAAGACTTGCTTTATTAATATTTTTAGGTTAAACTCACGTCGCTATTTGATTCTTGTCACGACTTCTGTTCTGTCAAATTCAATTGGTTCTTTATTCAGTCACTTAAAACACCGAACTTTGCCATACAAAGTGTGGCTTCCTTATAGTCTTTCTTCTTTGAAACTTTTTTGGTTATCTTACATACATCAGTGCGCATCGTTGGGCATGGCTGCGTATATAAATATAACTACGGATCTTTTCATAATCGGTATGATGATTCAAATTTGCGAGCAATTCGAAATATTGAAATACAGACTTATATCTACGAATTGCGGAAAGGTTTCGAGCAAAATTAATGGTACAATATTGGAGGAGTGTATTCGTCATCATAATTTTATAATAAGGTCAGCTGATTAATTCAATTATGTTGAAAAAAAACTCAAACTGGATTATTATTGCATAACACTAGGTTTACGGAGATTTCTTATATGTATACCTATATCTATCGACACGCATCAAATTGACGCGTGAACGAAGTCGCATATTTTTTTTCAAAAAAAAAAGAAACTTATTTCATTCAAAAACAACATACTTAATTATACACTATTAATTTGGAAAATTTAACATTGTAAAACAAAAGTCAGCATAAGTCGTAGGAGAGAAATTTTAAAGGTTTATATAATTGTACTCGTCTGTCAAAATGGCGCGGTCCCGTAAACCTAGCGTTAAGCATCATAAAAATAGAGGAGGTACAGCCACTAGCGATCGTATTTTGGTCGTATGACTTCGTGTTCAAAGCGACATCAGTTCTACTTTGAGGGGACTTATTTACGTTTCGATTCTTAAGGAGATGGCCCCTCAAAATGGAACTGGGGTTGCGGCGTGACGACACAACATACGTACAGTCAGCTAATCGGAAGAGAGGGTCCAGTGACGTCACTGTCCAAATGGGCAGAACCGCCAATGGCTAAACCTCGTCTATTTGTATCATGGTGTTAACTATATAATTTACAGATTTGCTGCCAATGTGAAACGTGAATTTAGCGCCGTTGTAATCGTTCAATTGGCTGTCAGTTTCGTGGTACTTTGTTCAAATATTTATAAACTCTCGACGTGTACTTTTAACACAGCGGAATTTTATAATTTAATTTTGTACATGTCATGTATATTGGTTCAACTTTTGATCTATTGTTGGTATGGTAACGAGGTGATCCTGAAGGTGAATAAAAATGTCGAAACGTCAATTAAGAATTCGATATATTATAATTGAGATTCTATTCTGTTACAGAGTATAGAGATCGGGGATGCTGCGTATAATATGAAGTGGACCGAGTTGTCAGTAATTGAAAGAAGAACTGTTGCACTTATCATTCAAAGCACCAGCAGACCAGTGATATTTAAATTTGCTTTCACTATTAGTCTGTCCCTCGATGCATATATGGATGTAGGTAAAACAGATTAATAATAATTATTACCTTTATAATCAACAGAAGAGAAATAAGTAGTAACACTTAATTTTGCAGATTCTTAAAGTGTCATATTCGACATACAACTTTCTGCAACGATTCTCCATGGATTAGTTGTGGTAGTAGTCTCTTATTCTGAAATCAATATACTTCGAATATCCAGCACCTGTAGTTATACTGGTTATCATAAAAATATTATTGGATAATGGTAAAAGCCAAGCTCTTATTATTCTTCATGTAATAATGTCTTACAAGGAAAACCGTTTAAGCCAGTGTGCATAATATCATAGGTGCACCCGTTGCATCACTACAAAGAGAATAACCTAACTATTAATGAGGTACACGACAAAGGCTCTTTTTGATCCACTACTATTTTATTATAGTCCGATAACCAAAGAAGAAGACACCATATCGCAATGCGTGCTCTGTCGGTGTGTTTTGTAATTTTCAAATTGTGGGGTCTCTGGCGACCAAGTGATTACTTAAGTTGGATGAAAATTCTCTACAATATCTACAGCTTGCTAATCGTCGTTATAATGTACAGTTTCATGTTATTCGAGTTTATCGACGTGTTCATCAATATAAAAAGTATTGATGATTTCACGATGAATTCATTTATGCTCGCGACGATGATAAACGTGTGCTGGCGAGCGACAAAGATTTTGGCGGGACGTAGGAAAATTTTAAAAGTGACAAATATGTTGACGCTTGATTATTGTGCACCAGTTGATAAACGGGAAGTGGAAATAAAAGAAGGATACGATGAGATAGCCAGGTTTGGGAAGAGAAGTATTGTATAAACTTTGTGATAACAATTTCATATACAAGAACTGATAAATATTTTAGGAGGAATACAGTTCGTTATGCAATATTGTCACAGATAACAGCTGCATTTATAGTAATTGCACCAATTTTCGATAATAGTCGAAAAAGGATTTTACCATTTAGAGCATGGCTACCTTATGATTTGTCTTCTTTAAAATTATATTGGTTAACCTATGTGCATCAGAGTATCGCCAATATGGCTGCAGCTTACATAAATGTGGCTACTGATACTTTCATTTCCGGTCTTATGATACAAGTATGCTCTCAATTGGACATTTTGAAATATCGTTTGATCAAGCTGCCACGTTTATACAATTTCAATCGTCGACATGAATTTTCGAGTTTCTTAACTCACTGTGTTTTACACCACGAGCATATATTCAAGTGAGACAACTTTTGATTACAGTAAGACAATCGTTTTTTTTTTAATCAACTGCATTTTTCTTTACAGATTTGCTAGCGCGGTAGAGAGTGTTTCTAATCCGATTATAATCGTGCAATTTTTTGTCAGTGTCGTTGCATTATGCTCCAGTGTTTATCAGTTATCGAGACACAGTGCTGATAGTGAGGGATTCATGCCGTTGATACTTTATTTACTTTGTATGCTGTTCCAGCTATTCTTTTATTGCTGGTACGGGAACGAAGTAATTCTTAAGGTAGATCCAATGGTTTTTATTGTTAACGAAAATTCAACTGTTAACAATAATTATCACTTATCGTTACACATTGATTACAGAGCATGGAAGTTCGAGATGCGGTATATGAAATGGATTGGATATTATTGAATAATAATAATAAAAAGGATCTTTTAATGATAATGAAACGAAGTGAAAGATCAATTCAAATCAAATGTGGATCTTTTGTTGTCTTATCTCTCGAGCCGTTTATTAAGGTAATTGATAAAATAACCTTCGACGTGTTATATGTATAAATTTTTTTACAGATATTAAAGGTATCATTTACCGCATATAATGCGCTGCAACAAATTTCAAATTAATTGAATCATTCAGATGATATGTCGGCCTCAATTAACCTTATGTATGATACACTGGTTCCGGATTTCATCACTCCAGATTTTAGCTCTGTTTGATGTTCACAAATATTTTTTCAAAATTTTGACAAAATCAAACAATTTTAAAAAAACCACATGGTCTTTTCGACATGGAGGAAAAGCTGGTACTATAAAACTGGCATTACAATTGTATGAATAATTAAGCATTGTGTATAATTTTGTTTGCATGCACGAACATTATCAATAACGACAGTTTTAATTTTTGTAATAAATATACAATGTAAATATTTGTAGGGTTTCGCAGTTGGAGCCACAGTGTACAGTCATGAGTTGGATGGTAATATTAACATAAAGAGGCAAAGTGCATTAAAAATTATAATTTGTACAACAAGATCATTTACGTGTAACTGCAGACCCGTTTTTTTTTTTCTGTACGTTGCACTGTAATAAGAAAATTGCAGCTTGTCATACTGCATTTTTGAAGACTATAGTTTTTGTGTTGAACGAGATATTACAGGGACAGTATCCGAAAGGGACTTTTTGATGTAACAAATGAGGGGGTGAAAAAAAAAGTAATATTAATGAGACATGAGACCTATACTTGAATAGAGAACGGAATAGGCAGTATCGTTCACTACGTCTAGACAAATTACAATGCACATACTTCCTTTGTGCTTCGCTTTCTTCACGCTAGGCGATTTCTGGCGTCCTGCTGGTTATTCAAAATGAAGAAAGTTGTTATATAATTATTACAGTTTAATGATATTCTTGAATTAATGATTATACACTTTTTTGACGCGGTGCCACGTACAGTGGGGCTTCTCCGGCGGAGCGGACTGCCCTCGCGAAAGGGTTAACAATGTTTGTGATAAATCGCACTTACAGAGCACAGAAAATAGAGAAATTTGACAATTCCTACGAGATCTTATCATGTGCGCTTCCCGGCGTAGCCTATAAATAAATCGTCGGCTACTCCCAACGTTTTAAAATCCAAAAGCAAGAAAAATTCGAATATTCTGCACCAGGTGCGGCTTCTCTGTACTCCTACAGCCGATGTATACAAATTTCCCAGCCGCTTAGCCTCAGCCCGCTGAAAATAATAAAGCGGAACACGGGGGCGACCAGAGAGAATTCCTGTGGTGTCCCCCCTTACTTTTATTCCGAGTTTTACCCAACTTATACGTTATACGTGATTATGCTACGCGCAAGAGGGCATCAACTTTACACATGCTCGTATCGTCAGCTTGTCCGTAACTTCCTACATGAAAGTAAATGATGAAATTGACAATAGGTTTGATAACAATTGAGAAGTTGATTGCAGATTTAAAGATGTCCTATTCTGTCTCTAATATATTGAAAGAGTAATGTTAAACACAATGCACAGCAAATACTTGATAAGTAAATTGATAAAAAAATATTTAGCTATTATAAATAAAACACAAACCATTGTCCACAGTACATGTTACACGTGGCAAGATAAAATATTCAATAGAACTGAATCGCTTCTTAATTCACCTGCAAAACAGGTAACAATATTATTCTTTATTCGTGTAATCGATAATAACAAGACAACCCTTATGTTAATGCCAGTTGCAAATAATCGGGTATTATAAGAAAATTGCAAGCACGTTTTATTTATTAGCCGACAATTGCCGTAACAAAGGACTGCAGTGGGAGTGGTAAGTATCTGTTAGGGTGGAATCGATGCAACCTATAACTGCAGGAAAGAAAAAGAAATGAATAATAAAAACGATAACAAGACGTTTTATCTATCCCCTAGGCATCCCGGAAAAAGAGACTCAGTACGTTAAAGAGTTTCACAATGCGCACTCTTCCCTTGTGTTTCAAGTTTATGAAAATTGGAGGTCTTTGGCTACCGACCAACTGTTCAGTACTGGTGAAATTTCTGTACAATTGTTACAGTTTAATAATCATTTGTATACTATATACATTCACATTGTCTGAAATCATTGATCTGTTCGTTAACCTCGGCGCCGTTGAAGACGTCGCAAGCAATTCCTTTTTGTTGTTGACAATGATAGGTATTTCTTGTAAGGCAACAGACATAATGGGAAGACGCCAACGGTTTAAAAGATTAATCAACCTTTTATTCGACGAATTATGTCAACCGTGCAATGTTGAGGAAGAGAAGATACAAAAAAAATGTGCAGAAGCTTGCAGGTATGAGTATTGAGTAAAAAGTATTTTTTTTTTTCAAAATAATATCCACTGTGTTAATTCATATATTTATAGGAAAACGACACGAAATTATGTCTTGGCTATTCTGCCAACAGTAATGTTATTGACACTGGGTCCTCTAGTCAATGGTTTCAATAATCCTGTATTGCCATTCAGAGGTTGGCAGCCATACAGCCTCGCATCAAGGACCAATTTTTGGCTGACTTATTCATATCAAGTATTGGCCTTCAAGGTTGCTACAATAATCAGTATATCTTATGATACCCTGATTCCTGTATTAATGATTCAGACATGTGGACAGTTGGATATACTCAAATTTCGGCTGCATAACTTATCTAATGCACAAAATTATAATGGGCGACTGGACTTGATGGAAGACCATGAAAGGAATCATTTGCGAATGTGTGTATGTCATCATAATCACATAATCAGGTTGGTCTATCTGTTGTGTTTAGAAACTAAAAAGATTGTCAAATTATTAGATATTAATGAAAGAATAAAAATGACAAATTATCAATTTCAGATTTTCAAAGGAGATGCAGGATTTCTTTAATCCTGTAATGTCTTTACAGTGTTTCGTGAGTCTGATTGCTCTGTGTTCAAATATTTATTTGCTTTCACGGTTTGCTTCGTTTTCTGTGAAATTTATCACCTTGTTGTTCTACTTCTCAAGCCTGTTACTTCAACTCTTCATTTATTGCTGGTACGGGAATGAAGTCATACTCCAGGTACATTTATTATTTTATTATATTGCCAGTGCTTATATTTGACTGATATTAATTGTAGAAAATCATCCTTCCAGAGTTCAGAGATCGGAAGCATCATATTTCAGATAGATTGGCTGTTACTAAGAAATTCTACAAGAAAAGATCTTACAATTATTATGCTGCGTGCAGATATGGGCATTAAATACACATGTGGTGGCATCGTCACCATGTCATTGGGAACTTACATGAGCGTAAGTGTATATAAATCTAATATTTTAAATAAAAATTCACCAACACCCAGTGTTTCTCATATTTGTAGATTTTGAAAACATCCTATTCGGTGTTTAATGTACTGCAACAAATATAGTCAGTATAGCGACTAAGCGCCGTAAAAAATGTAATAACACTTTCAAATTTCTTCACACAAACAACTGTATACAATTTATGACTGTCTCTCTAACATTAGTTATAATATTCAAGTAAAATCTTGATAAACAATTATGAAATATTTGTCAAAGTATCGTTTGCGTGTTACACAGAAGTTTGTTTTAGCAGAAAATATCATTGGGCCATACGAAAGGAAATATTATTCTTAAATCCTCTGTAACTAAATATAGGTACTATTGATTTCATACCCCATAGCATTGGCCAATCGATATTATTGAGACTCTATACTTCTTGGTAGAAATTATCTCCCAGAGAAACAGAAAAATGTCCAATGAATTCTTTATTCGATAATGCAAGAAACTACCCCAACTCGATACACAAGTATGAGCTACCTTTCAGCATGAAGACCACCGGTAATAAATTATTAATGGCATCCATAGTATCAATAGGGAACAGTAAGCACCGGATCAACGTAAAGACTATAGATGAGAAATTATTAATGGATCCATCATTGCTGCTCACCATCGGATAGCGACAGTCGCAACTTGAAAATAGTTGGGTGATGTAACGACATCTCGGACATGGAAATTCTGCCTTTGTGTTTCAAGTTCTGGACAATATGTGGTCTTTGGAGACCAGTTCGTTATTACTCTTCGGTGTCTAAATTCTTGTACGACTCTTACAGTTTCCTCGCGGTTCTTGTGTTATTTAGTTTCACGCTCATGGAATTCGTAGACATCGCCTTGAATTTTGGAAACATCGATGACTTTACGAGTAACGCTTTTCTCTTTTTAACGATGATTGGTGTGTGTTACAAAGTGGCGCATACCTTGATGAAACGTGTGCAAATTATTTGCATAAGAGACATGCTGCACGAAAAGATCTGCAGACCTGAAAATATGGAGGAACAGAGAATACTTGATAATTGTGATAATGCCTGTAGGTAAGTTTTTCTTAGAGATTATTTTTCAAAGATCATTTTTTTAAATTTGATTTTCTTTTAATTCTCTGCCGTTAAACCTACTTTAGATCCAATACGGTAAATCTTGGGATAATAATTATGAGTTCCATAGTGTTTTTTCTTGTGGGACCACTATTGCATGATGTCAATGATCGCGTACTGCCGTTTAGAGCCTGGCTGCCGTATAGTCTGTCATCTTTGGAAATATTTTATCTGACTTATCTGCATCAAAGCTTGGCGATAATATCTGCTGGTTTGGTGTCCGTGGCAAGCGACACATTTATATCTGGATTAATGATTCAGGCTTGTGGCCAGTTGGATATTCTAAAATCTCGTTTAGCCAATTTTCATGAATCGCACAATTTCGGAGTGGCAAAAAATGATAAATTCCATCGGGAGCAGGCCATTCTCAAAATGTGTATTCAGCATCACAATCATATATTCAAGTTAGTAGTTAACACGGGCACGTAACGAGATGGCCGTAAGGTAAAGTAATAATTTTTTTTTTCTTTTCTCTTTATAGATTTGCGGATATCGTTGAAAAGACTTTTAATCACGTAGTACTTTTTCAATGTTTTATAAGCGCCTTCGTTGTTTGCACCACTACACTTACATTATTGAAACATGAGTTACTGAGTATTGAATTCATTACTATAATTGTGTATTTTCTTTCAATAGTCTTTCAATTGCTTGTATATTGTTGGTATGGGAATGAAGTAATTTTAAAGGTAAATTTATTAAATCGAAGTCATATTAAAATTCGATTTTGTAACAAATTGATACCTGGTAATGTGTCACCAGAGGGCAATATTATTTTTTGTACAAATGACTATAAAATTATCGAAAAATTGAAGATAATGGCATCTAAAATATTTTCAAGGAAGGGCAAACCTATTAAAAATTATTTTTGAGGGAGATCAACAGTGCCATCTCTTGTAAAAAAAAAGCCAGACGGCCTTTGAGTATTTATTAAAAAATTTGTTGTATCGAGCTAGTACGAATAAGTGTAAGACACGAGTCTTATACTTCACGCACTCGTGTTTTATACTCATTCGTACTAGCTAAATAAAATACTATTTTAAAATCACTGATCAGGCATAATCACACATGTACAATGATCATTTGCAATGTAAATTTCAGAGCATCGAAGTAAGAGATGCTGTGTTTGAAATGGATTGGATTCGTCTACCTGCATCAATGAAAAAGGATTTAATACTGGTTATGATAAGGGCTGACAGAGCAATAAAGTTCACCAGTGGATACGTTCTCACTCTGTCCTTGGATTCGTATGTGGCTGTGAGTATTGACATATGAAATAATCCTGGGAATATCAGTGTCGAAAATATACTGTTTTGCAGATTTTAAAATTATCATACACTACATTTAATGTACTGCAACGATCATCTTAGAATGAATATGCACACTATGCACTTTTAAATGCAAATATAAGCTTCTTACTGATTGCTATTATTGCGCTGTACCGAAACAATAATAATTATAAAATTAGTAGTTAGTTGTTATTAGGTATGTATTATCTTTTAATAGAAATACAAATATTTGTTATAAAATCGTTATTTTATGTATTTAAAGTAAAAAGTCGCTCTTTAATCAACGCGTACCTTTTTCTCCAACGAATTGCAGCTAAATTGATGCTTCTGGTCCTTTTCGAACTCGACGTAAGCATTTCATATTTCTTGAAATGCCACGTATAAATATATCTCACAATCAGTCTATACATGAGCAGCCACTAGTGATTTACAAGGCTTGGTGCTTTCATTCATTGGAAGCTGCTGGTAGACATTCTAAAAAAAGAAAAATGATCTGAAAGCACAAAAAGTATTATATAAGTGATGATAAAATTGATATAAAATTCAGAAAACACAAGTTGATTGCACAGAAATTCTAGGGAAGTCGCCGACTGCCACTGCGATGTTGATGAAAAATAACAGAAATAGCATAAAAGTCCCAAGTGGATGTCCCATTGCCAGTTCAAATAAGGATTGCATTGAAAATACCGTTTGTAGTTCCCAAAGATGGCAATGTAATTTTAGTGCAAGTTTTACGTGAATCTCAAAAAACATTTTATGGCATGATTTTGTTGTGGATTTTAAGGTGGTTCGCCTAACATCATAATAATAGTATTACGATTTCTGTGAATTTCACTATATCGTTCATTAAAAAAATACTTTCTACGTAAGATATTATCTTTGAGATAAGCGGAAGGACATAGATTCATCATTTTCTTAAATTTTCACGTCACATATTGTTTAAATAATTATATTGAATTATATAAAATTATGAAAAATGGTTCAAGATTTTCAATTTAAAAATAATCGTAGTTCGAGGTAAAAAAAAGTATCTCTTAGAAATTTTAACCGATTCTATAGCCTGGAAGCAGAGATATCTCGAAAAATATATCACTATTTCAACAAGCGAAGTATATCTATGTAATACATTTTTGGCTAGTTTCATTTTGTCGCAGATATCCCAGCGAAGCGGCAGGTTTGTTAGGTGATATTTTAGATGGACTCAACTGTCTATCATCAAAATACAATGAATGTATAATGGATGCAGTTTAATAATAATTTATATCTTTCACAGAGTACTATTGTTTGCAGTTATTGAATTGTTGATTGGCAACGGTGTAGTTGAAAATTTCACAAGCAAATTGATTCTCAACGTATCTTGCCAAGATGTATTAATGAAATTTCTAAATGCATTCAAACTTTCCGGCATACAAAATATCAGTGAACAATATAAAAAAGATACCTATTCTCTACTGCAAGCCATAGGCCAGTATCGATTGCTTACCCCATAGCATTGGCCAATCGATATTATTGACACTTAGTGTTTCTTGGTGCACATCATCCCCCAGCGAAACTACCCAAACGAAAATACCCAATGAATTCGTTATTCGCTAATGCGCCAAATTACCCCAACTCGATGTGCAGCGTGAGCTTCCGTTTAGCGTAAAGACAGCACTGAATTTTTAATGGCATCCTTAGGATCAATAGGGACCACAGAACATCGGATCAGCGTAAAGACTATGGATGATGCATCATTAATGCGATCCGTCACTGCTGCTCACCCTCGAGTGAGCGACAGTCGCCAGTTGAAAATAGTGGGGTGACGCAACGACATCTCGGACATGGAAATTCTGCCGTTGTGCTTTAAGTTGTGGACATTAAGCGGTGTTTGGAGGCCAGTTCATTATTCTTCTCCAGTGTCAAAAGCCTTGTACACTGTTTACAGTCTTGTAGTACTTTTTGCATTGTACAGTTTCACGTTGTTCGAATTTCTAGATATTGTCTTTAATTTCGGGGCTCTCGAAGATTTCGCGAACACCGCCTTTTTACTTTTGACGATGATAAACGATTGTTGTAAAGCCACAAATGTTCTGAAAAATCGTGCACGAATTATTGAGACATGTGATACGCTGAGGGCTGAGATATGCAGAGGTCAAAATACAAAGGAGAATTTAATACTAGAAAAGTTTGCCAAAACCTGTAGGTGAGTCTTTACTGAGAGTGTTTGTGGCTTCTGTTATTTAACTTACACAAATACTTGTAGATCCAATACACGAAATCTTTTCATAGTAATGATGTTGTGCGTAGTGTTCTTAATTTTGCAAACGTTGGTACACGTGAATGATCATCTACTGCCAATGAAAATTTGGTTACCATATAGTCTCTCGTCTCTGACGTCATTTTCTCTGTCGTTCATGTACGAAGTAGTGACCATGATTTTGGCTGTTTCAATTAACGTAGCAAATGACACGTACATATCTGGCTTAATGATTCAGATTTGCGCCCAACTGGATATATTAAAACTTCGTTTGGTCGAATTACATGACCCAACGATTTTACAAATGGATTCAGTCAGTCGGGAGAAAGATATTCTCAAAATGTGCATTCAGCATCACAATCATATATTCAAGTTAGTCTATTAAGACCGAAACGTGAAAACAGGATAGGAGGCTGAATGAAAAGTTGATTTTTTCTTACAGAGTGAAGGCAAATGTTGAAAAAGCATTTAGTTCGATATTTTTCATTCAGATTGTTACAAGCACAATGGTTTTCTGCGTCACGGCACTATCCTTCTTAAAGCACGAGCTATTAAGTATTCAATCGGCCACTGTGATTATTTATTTTCTTGCAATGGTGTTTGAACTGTTTTTATTTTGTTGGTATGGAAATGAAGTTACTTTAAAGGCAAGTATGCTCAGTACAATAACGTAACGAATTATTAAAATTGAAAGTTATCGGCTAATCGCAATTGGTATACTGTCAATTTTGCAATACGAACTACAGAGTACCGAAGTAAGGAACGCTGCGTTTGAAATGAATTGGATTCCCTTACCTCAATCGATTAAAAAGGATTTAATATTTCTTATGATGAGAACCGACAAACCAATCAGCTTTACCAGTGGATACGTTATCACTCTGTCTTTGGATTCGTTTATGGCTGTGAGTATTGACGTATGAAATAATCATTGGAATATTAATGCTAAGAATGTACTGTTTTGCAGATTTTAAAATTATCGTACACTACATTTAATGTTCTGCAACAAGCATCATAGAACTAATATGCAAACTATGCACATTTATATTCAAAGATAAGCTTCTTACTAATTCTTATTATTGGACTGTACCGAAACAATGGCAACTGTAAAAATATTGTTTATAAAGTTGTTATTTTACGTATGTAGGATGAAGCCTTTCTCCGCTCAATTGTTAATAAACTGATGCTTCTGGCTTAATCTTAATCGCCATGCACGCATTTGTTTTTCTTCATAAAATGCAACGTAAATATATATGCGTCTCAGTTTCGTCACGTAAACAGCCACCTTTCTGTGTCATCTACGGATTTTTATGACCTCTGACCCGTAACTGATCAGGGATCGAACTGATGATTCGCGGACCAAGATGATTCGCGAAGACGTACAAGTTTCTGATTTGAGATTGACCTGTTACTAATTGTTAGGACCCGGTCACTTGGCGCGGTTCATCCTCTATTTCTTGACCTTCTGTTTGTCTTTTGTAATCCCTTCGTTCAGCAGTAGCTTTTCGGGACACAGAGGGCGCTTGACCACTGTTTTATTTTCACTATGATTTTGTTAAGGATGCATATCTTAATCTTGGTTTTCACAGAGGTGCAAAGATTAGCTGTCGATGTGTTTTCATTAAGTGAGTAACGAATGCCTTTTCGAAAATTATTATTTAGATTATTGTTTGTTATAAGTACATAGGATGACGATAATGCATCGCATCGGACAAAATACTGATTAAAAATCTGAACTGTGACTGAAGGTCCTCATCCGGACGTAACACCGTATAATTTATCAATTATTACACCTTGTACAGTTTCTAAATGCAGTCTAAATTTCCGGCATACAAAATATCATTGAACAATATAAAAAAAAATACCTATTATCTACTGTAAGCTATAGGTCAGTATCGATTGCTTACCCCATAGCATTGGCCAATCGATACCATTGATACTCTGTATTTCTTGGTGAACATCATCCCAAGCGAAACAGGAAAATACCCAATGAATTCTTTATTCGATAATGCGCCAAACTACCCCAATTCGATGTGCAGCGTGAGCTTCCGTTTAGCGTAAAGACGGCAGTGAATTTTTAATGGCGCCCATCGGATCAATAGGGACCATGGAGCATCGGATCAGCGTAAAGACTATGGATGATGCATTATTAATGCGATCCGTCACTGCTGCTCACCCTCGGGTGAGCGACAGTCGCCAGTTGAAAATAGTGGGGTGACGCAACGACATCTCGGACATGGAAATTCTGCCGTTGTGCTTTAAGTTGTGGACGATTGGCGGTGTTTGGAGACCACTCGATTACGATTCTCCAATGTCAAAGTTCTTGTACAACTGGTACAGTTTTGTGACTTTTCTTGTATTGTTCAGTTTTACGTGCTTCGAATTTTTGGATATTGTCTTTAATTTCGGTAATTTAGATGATTTCGCAAGTAACATCTTCATATTTTTGTCAATCATAAGTGATAATTTCAAAGCAGCAAATACGCTAAGAAAACGTTCACGAATTATTGAGATACAAGATATGTTAAGTGATGAGATGTGCATAGCTCACGATACGGAGGAAGAAATGATACTAGAAAGGTTTTCCAAAAAATGCAGGTAATATTTCACTGACATCCTATTGTTATGATATTGTTTGACTTACGTAAATGCTGTAGATCGAATACAAAATATCTTGGGATATCAATAATGAGTTTTGTTATATTCCTATTTGTGGGATCATTGTTGGTGTATAACGTGAATGATCGCATATTGCCGATCAAAATTTGGCTGCCTTACAGTCTCTCATCTTTGACATCATATTCTTTGTCTTATTTACACCAAATTTGGGCTTCGCTGCTTGCCACAATTATAGCCACGGCAAATGACACGTATATAACTGGATTGATGATCCAGATTTGCGCCCAGCTGGATATCTTGAAATATCGTTTGCTCAGTTTACCAACCTCGGGAAATTCCGAAAGGAATGCACATTCTTCCGTCACCCGAAAGGAAGTCATTCTCAAAATGTGCATTCGCCATCACAACCATATAATCAAGTTAGTCTGTGAACTTACACAAAGCAGGAATGGATCGTAAAACGAAGAATTCATATCTTCACAGAATTGCGGCTGTTGTGCAGGAAACATTTAGTTCTGTTATATTTTCTCAATGTTTCGTAAGCACCACCGTCCTTTGCGTTACTATGTTTACACTTTTGAAATGTGACTTCATGAGTGTTGAATTCATCGTCACCTTAATGTATTTTCCTCCAGTCCTATTCGAATTGTTAATATACTGCTGGTACGGAAATGAAGTAACGTTTAAGGTAAGTTGATGTAAAATTACAATAAATGATACTGGTTTAAACTTACCAGGCTGTACCAGGCAAATTACAGAGTACCGAAGTCGGGGATGCTGTGTTCGCAATGGATTGGAGTCCTCTGCCTGCGTCAATGAAAAGGGATTTAATACTCGTTATACTCAGGGCCGGCAAAACAATCAAGTTCACCGGTGGATACGTTCTCACTCTGTCTTTGGATTCGTTTGTGGCCGTGAGTATCGACACCTATTATTTTTCATGAAATTACTGGTAAATATACATATGACTTTACAGATTCTCAAATTATCATATTCCACGTTTAATGTCATGCAACAGTCGTCAAGAGATTAAAATTGTTCAGTTACTTAGGCATTTTATATAACTGTAATTTTGATTGCACTTATTGCATCATGTGGAAATATTCTTTAAAATAGTAGTAGGACCTGATCATGTTGTACAATGTTCCTAAATAGAAGTAAAGTCTTTCTTACAAAAATATTGTTCAAGAGGACTCCGGACATCTTATCTATTAAAATGTCAATGAACATCCTTAATAATAGGATTGTGACAGAAAATCTTTCTCCAAGTAGAGCTAAGCGCACATTCCACCAGAGCATACAGTCATTGCGAATTTAAGAAAAACGAAAATTTTCGGACCAAATTGATTTTTCAGTTTTGATTTAATAATTGCGAAAGTGATGTAAAAAATTATTGTTAACATTCCAGAATGTGTGCCGAACTCCATTTTGAAAAATGATTTTTGTCAGAAATCTGTTATTAACATGTTAGTCGACATTTTACTCGCATGACAAGTAAGAAGTGCAGAGTCCCTTAATAGAAAATAGAATAGATTGAAATAATAAGAAACAATGAACATTGACAAAATTAAAATATTTATGCATCTGTTATCCAATATCTTTTCACGTCCTAATGAAAAAAAAACATGTGTGTCTTCTGCAACATTGTAAAAAAAGAATGTGTGTAGATGTACGCATAAGACATTCCTGCATGGTCCACGCATCGTGTCCAAAAAAAACTATTCCCTACTGCAAGCTATAGGTCAGTATCGATTGGTTACCCCATAGCATTGGCCAATCGATATCATTGAGACTCTGTGTTCCTTGGTGCACATCATCCCCCAGCGAAACAAGAAAATACCCAATAAATTCTTTATTCGATAATGCGCCAACCTACCCCAACTCGATGTGCAGCGTGAGCTTCCGTTTAGCGTAAAGACAGCAGTGAATATTTAATGGCGCCCATCGGATCAATAGGGACCATGGAGCATCGGATCAGCGTAAAGACTATGGATGATGCATTATTAATGCGATCCGTCACTGCTGCTCACCCTCGGGTGAGCGACAGTCGCCAGTTGAAAATAGTGGGGTGACGCAACGACATCTCGGACATGGAAATTCTGCCGTTGTGCTTTAAGTTGTGGACGATTGGCGGTTTTTGGAGACCACTCGATTACGATTCTCCAATGTCAAAGTTCTTGTACAACTGTTACAGTTTTGTGACTTTTCTTGTATTGTACAGTCTAATGTTGTTCGAATTTCTGGATATTGTCTTTAATTTCGGAAACTTAGACGATTTCGCAGGCGCCGCCTTCATATTTTTGACGGTATTAAGTAATTGTTACAAAGCAGCAAATACCCTAGGAAAACGTTCACGGATTATTGAGATACAAGATATGCTAACCGATGAGATGTGCATAGCTCATGATACGGAGGAAGAAATTATACTAGAAAGGTTTTCCAAAAAATGCAGGTATTTTTTCACTGACATTGTATTGTTATGATATTGTTTGACTTACGTAAATGCTGTAGATCGAATACACAGTATCTTGGGATATCAATAATGAGTTTTGTTACATTCCTATTTGTGGGATCATTGTTGCTGTATAACGCGAATGATCGCATACTGCCGGTCAAAATTTGGCTGCCTTACAGTCTCTCATCTTTGACATCATTTTATCTGTCTTATTTATACCAAATCTGGGCTTCGATGCTTGCCACAATTATGGGCACGGCAAATGACACCTATATAACTGGATTGATGATCCAGATTTGCGCCCAGCTGGATATCTTGAAATATCGTTTGCTCAGATCGGGAGATTCCGAAAAGAATGGACATTCTTTCGTCAGCCGAAAGGAATTTATTCTCAAAATGTGTACTCGCCATCACAACCATATAATCAAGTCAGTCTGCGAACTTACACAAAACAGGAATGAATCGTAAAACGAAGAATTCCTTTCTTCACAGAATTGCGGCTATTGTGGAGGAAACTTTCAGTTCCGTTATATTTTTTCAATGTTTCGTAAGTACCATCGTCCTTTGCGTTTCTACGTTTATACTTTTGAAATGTGACTTCATGAGTGTTGAATTCATCACCACCTTAATGTATTTTCCTCCAATCCTATTCGAATTGTTAATTTACTGCTGGTACGGAAATGAAGTGACGTTAAAGGTAAGTTGACGAACGTAAAATTACAATAAATGATACTGGTATAAACTTACCAGGCTGCACCAGTTCCATAAGAATTTTACACTACAAATTACAGAGTACCGAAGTCGGGCATGCTGCGTTCGAAATGGATTGGATTCGTCTACCTGCGTCAATGAAAAAGGATTTGATACTCGTTATACTCAGGGCTGACAGAACAATCAAGTTCACCAGTGGATACGTTCTCACTCTGTCTTTGGATTCGTTTGTGGCCGTGAGTATCGACACCTATTATTTTTTAACAAATTACTGCTAAGTATACATATAACTTTACAGATTCTTAAATTGTCATATTCCACGTTTAATCTCATGCAGCATTCGTCAAAGGATTAGAAGTGTTCAGTTACTTAGACATTTTTATAACTGTAATTCTGATTACACTTATTGTTTCAAGGAGAAATGTTTTTTGAAATAGTAGTAGGACCTGATCATGCTGTACATTGTTCCTAAATAGGAAAATAGGAATAAAGTCTTTCTTAGAAAAATATTGCTCAAGAAGGCTCCGGACATCTTATCTATTAAAAGTCAATGAACATCTTTAATAATAGAATTTTAACAGAAAATCTTTCTCTAAGTAAAGCTAAGCACACATCCTGCCAGAGCAACAGTCATTGTGACATCACTTTCGTGTTAATGAACTCAAGACTGAAACAGTAATCCGACAAAAAATTTTAATGCAAATTTAAAAAATACCAAAAATTTCGCATCAAACTACTTTTTTCAGTTTTGGGTCAATAATTCCGAAAGTGATGTGAAAATTATTATTAACCTTTCAGAATGTGCGCTGAACTCCATTTTGAAAAATGATCTCTGCCAGAAATTTGTTATTAATATGTTCCTGGACATTTTACTCGCATGGTAAGTAAGAAGTGCGGAATCCCTTAATAGGAAATAGAATAGATAGAAATGATAAGAAATAATGAACAATAACAACATTAAAACATTTACGCATTTGTTATCCAATTTCTTTTTACGTACGAATGGAAAAAAATATTTATCTGTTCTGTATGTATATTCTGCAACATTGGAAAAAAAGAATGTGTGTAGATATATGCATAGGACATTCCTGCATGTTCTACACATCGTGTCTAAAAAAACTATTCCCTACTGCAAGCTATAGGTCAGTATCGATTGGTTACCCCACAGAAGTGGCCAATCGATATCATTGAGACTCTGTGTTTCTTGGTGCACATGATCCCCTAGCGAAACAGGAAAATACCCAATGAATTCTTTATTCGATAATGCGCCAAATTACCCCAACTCGATGTGCAAGCATGAGCTTCCGTTTAGCGTAAAGACAACAGTGAATTTTTCATGGCGCCCATAGGATCAATAGGGACCACGAAGCATCGGATCAGCGTAAAGACTATGGATGATGCATTATTAATGCGATCCGTCACTGCGGCTCACCCTCGGGTGAGCGACAGTCGCCAGTTGAAAATAGTGGGGTGACGCAACGACATCTCGGACATGGAAATTCTGCCGTTGTGCTTTAAGTTGTGGACGATTGGCGGTTTTTGGAGACCACTCGATTACGATTCTCCAATGTCAAAATTCTTGTACAACTGTTACAGTTTTGTGACTTTTCTTGTATTGTTCAGTTTTACGTTCTTCGAATTTCTGGATATTGTTTTTAATCTCAAAAACTTAGATGATTTTTCAAGTAACGACTTCATATTTTTGTCAATGATAAGTGACTGTTACAAAGCAGTACATACCCTGGAAAAACGTTCACGGATTATTGAGATACAAGACATGCTAACCGATCAGATATGCATAGCTCAGGATATGGAGGAAGAAATGATACTAAAAAAATTTGCCAAGAAATGCAGGTAATTTTTCACTGACATCCTATTGTTTTAATATTGTTTGACTTACGTAAATTCTGTAGATCGAATACACAAAATCTTGGGATATTAATAATGAGTTTTGCTGTACTCTTATTTGCGGTATCACTGGTGTATAACGTAAACGATCGCATACTGCCCGTCAAAATTTGGCTGCCTTACAGTCTCTCATCTTTGACATCATTTTATCTGTCATATTTATACGAAAGTTGGGCTTTGATGCTTGCCGCAATTATTTCCACGGCAAGTGACACGTATATAACTGGATTAATGATCCAGATTTACGCCCAGCTGGATATCTTGAAATATCGTTTCCTCAATTTACCAAAAGCCGAAGATTTCGAACAGGATGAAGATCCTTTTCGCAACGGAAAGGAGGCCATTTTCAAAACCTGTATTCGCCATCACAATCATATAATCAAGTCAGTCTGTGAACCTGACGAAGAATTCAGTCGGTGAACAAATGAAGAATTAAATTTTTCACAGAGTTGCGGCAATTGTCGAGGAAACCTTTAGTGATGTTATATTTGTTGAATGCCTCATAAGCGCCATTATCATTTGTATTACTATGCTTACTCTTTTGAAATGTCACTTCATGAGTATGGAATTCGTCCTTACCTGCATGTATTTTCCTCCAATACTATTCGAATTGTTATTATACTGCTGGTACGGGAATGAAGTGACGTTAAAGGTAAGTTGATGAACGTAGAATTACAATAAATGATACTGGCTTAATTTTACCAGGCTGTACCAGTTCCATAAGAATTTTATACCGCAAATTACAGAGTACCGAAGTCGGGGATGCTGCGTTCGAAATGGATTGGATTCGTCTACCTGCGTCAATGAAAAAGGATTTAATGCTCGTTATAATCAGGGCTAGCAGAACAATCAAATTCACCAGTGGATACGTTATCACTTTGTCTTTGGATTCGTATGTGGCTGTGAGTATCGACACCTGTTATTTTTTATGAAATTACTGTTAAATATACATATGACTTTACAGATTCTCAAATTATCATATTCCGCGTTTAATGTCATGCAACAGTCGTCAAAAGATTAAAACTGTTCAGTTACTTAGGCATTTTATATAACTGTAATTTTGATTGCACTTATTGCATCATGTGGAAATATTCTTCAAAATAGTAGTAGGACCTGATCATGCTGTACATCGTTCCTATATAGGAATAAAGCCTTTTTTACAGAAATACATGTTGCTTAAAAGAACTCCGCGGACTTCTTATTTACCATGCGAATGTCAATGTCAATGAACGTTCTTAATAATGGGATTTTTACAGAAAATCTTTTTGCAAGTTGAGTTAAGCGCACATTCCTCCCGATTAACAGTCATTTTGATATCACTTTCGTGCTAATGAACTCAATTCTGAAATAGTAATACGACCCAAAATTTTGATGTAAATCTAAAAAATTCGAAAAATTTCGGATCAAACTATTTTTTCAGTTTTGGGTTAATAATTGCGAAAGTGATGTAAAAATTATTGTTAATCTTCCAGAATGTGCGCTGAACTCCACTCTGAAAAATGATCTCTGTCAGAAATTTGTTATTAACATGTTCGTCGACATTTTACTCGTATGACAATTAAGAAGTGCGGAGTCCCTTAATAGAAAATAGAATAGATTGAAATAATAAGAAACAATGAACATTGACAAAATTCAAATATTTATGCATCTGTTATCCAATATCTTTTCACGTCCTAATGAAAAAAAAAATATGGGTCTCTTCTGCAACATTGGAAAAAAAGAATGTGTGTAGATGTACCCATAAGACATTCCTGCACGTTTCATCGTGTATAAAAACAAACTATTCCCTACTGCAAGCTATAGGTCAGCATCGATTACTTACCCCATAAAAGTGGCCAATCGATATCATTGAGGCTCTGTGTTTCTTGGTGCACATCATCCCCTAGCGAAACAGGAAAATACCCAATGAATTCTTTATTCGATAATGCGCCAACCTACCCCAACTCGATGTGCAGCGTGAGCTTCCGTTTAGCGTAAAGACAGCAGTGAATATTTAATGGCGCCCATCGGATCAATAGGGACCATGGAGCATCGGATCAGCGTAAAGACTATGGATGATGCATTATTAATGCGATCCGTCACTGCTGCTCACCCTCGGGTGAGCGACAGTCGCCAGTTGAAAATAGTGGGGTGACGCAACGACATCTCGGACATGGAAATTCTGCCGTTGTGCTTTAAGTTGTGGACGATTGGCGGTGTTTGGAGACCACTCGATTACGATTCTCCAATGTCAAAGTTCTTGTACAACTGGTACAGTTTTGTGACTTTTCTTGTATTGTTCAGTTTTACGTTCTTCGAATTTTTGGATATTGTCTTTAATTTCGGAAACTTAGACGATTTCACAGGCGCCGCCTTCATATTTTTGACGGTATTAAGTAATTGTTACAAAGCAGCAAATACCATAGGAAAACGTTCACGGATTATTGAGATACAAGATATGCTAACCGATGAGATATGCATAGCTCACGATACGGAGGAAGAAATGATACTAGAAAGGTTTTCTAAAAAATGCAGGTAATTTTTCACTGACATCCTATCGTTTTCATTTTGTTTGACTTACGTAAATGCTGTAGATCGAATACACAAAATCTTGGGATATCAATAATGACTTTTGATATATTCGTACTTGTGGGATCATTGTTGGTGTATGGCGTGCATGATCGCATACTGCCGGTCAAAATTTGGCTGCCTTACAGTCTCTCATCTTTGGCATCATTTTCTTTGTCTTATTTATACCAAATTTGGGCTTCGATGCTTGCCGCAATTATCGCCATGGCAAACGACACGTATATAACTGGATTGATGATCCAGATTTGCGCCCAGCTGGATATCTTCAAATATCGTTTGCTCAGTTTACCAACCTCGGGAAAATCCGAAAGGAATGCACATTCTTCCGTCACCCGAAAGGAAGTCATTCTCAAAATGTGCATTCGCCATCACAACCATATAATCAAGTTAGTCTGTGAACTTACTCAAAGCAGGAATGGATCGTAAAACGAAGAATTCATTTCTTCACAGAATTGCGGCTGTTGTGCAGGAAACATTTAGTTCTGTTATATTTGTTCAATGTTTCGTAAGCACTACCGTCCTTTGCCTTACTACGTTTACACTTTTGAAATGTGACTTCATGAGTGTTGAATTCATCACCACCTTAATGTATTTTCCTCCAATCCTATTCGAATTGTTAATTTACTGCTGGTACGGAAATGAAGTGACGTTAAAGGTAGTTGATGAACGTAAAATTACAATAAATGATACTGGTATAAACTTACCAGGCTGTACCAGTTCCATAAGAATTTTATACCGCAAATTACAGAGTACCGAATTCGGGGATGCTGCGTTCGAAATGGATTGGATTTGTCTACCTGCGTCAATGAAAAAGGATTTAATACTCGTTATAATCAGGGCTAGCAGAACAATCAAGTTCACCAGTGGATACGTTCTCACTCTGTCTTTGGATTCGTTTGTGGCTGTGAGTATCGACACCTGTTATTTTTTATGAAATTACTGTTAAATATACATATGACTTTACAGATTCTCAAATTATCATATTCCGCGTTTAATGTCATGCAACAGTCGTCAAAAGATTAAAACTGTTCAGTGACTTAAACATTTTATATATCTTATAACAGGGTGTCCGAGTTGGTAAATCCTATCTATTTGTTTTTCTATTATTCCCAGGTGGTCTCCCCTTCATCAAAAGATTCACACTGTTCAGTTACTCAGGCATTTTATATAACTGTAATTCTGATTGCACTCAATGCACCGTGTGCAAATATTCTTTTAAAAAATAGTATTAGGAACTGATCGTGCTGCACGTTGTTCTTAAAGAGGAATAAAGTAGATACTTCTCGCAAAAATATTTCTTCTCATGCTTTCTGCAAAATAGTTCAATATTATTAAAAGTTTAAATGATAGACATTTCCTAGCCAATGTGTCATTATGTGGAAATCAATAGGTAAATTAGATAGATAATACATTTTATATAAAGTTTACTAATAACGCAGTTCCTTTGTCACGATGCACGTACTCGTAATAATTACGTCACGCAGTCTGCACATGTTTACGTATTATTATGGGACGCGACGATGTGATAACAATTGAATCATTTGGAAAAATCTATTAATGATATTGATTGCTTACCCCTTTACATTGGCCAATCGATATCATTGAGACTCTCTGTTTCTTCGTCCGCGTCATCCGCCAGCGAAACAGGAAAATATCCGATTAATTCTTTATTCGTTAATGCGCCAAACTAGCCCAACTCGATGTGCAAGCGTGAGCTTCCGTTTAGCGTGAAGACAGCAGTGAATTTTTAATGGCGTCCACAGCATCACTAAGGACCAAAAAGCATCGGATCGGCATAAAGACTGTGGATGAGACATTATTAATGCGATCCGTCATTGCTGCTCACCTTTGTATGAGCGACAGTCGCCGGTTGAAAATATTTGGATGAAGCACCAAAAACATAATGGATCAAATGATATGACAAAATTTTTATAATACCCATTGTATAGAAATAATTATTTTGCTGACAGGATAATTAACATAAGTCAACAGACGAATCAATTGGACCAATTGATAATAATTTTCCGTCCCATCTACGATTTCTTTTCGTTGAGAATGATTTTAACGTTGTGATATTCCTCCAGCGTTTTGTGAATCTAGGAACTGTTCAAGTGTATTTCAACTAGTGAAAATTAACGTGTTGAGTATAAGATTTGTGTCAATGTGTTTGTACTTGACAACTATGCTGTTTCAATTGTTCGTCTACTGTTGATACGGGAACGAAGTCATCCTGAAGGTAATATAATTTAATACCAGCACTTGCGTGACAAAATTTCACTTACAGCAATAAATGACAATAAAGCACAAGATAATTAAATTATATATTGGAAAAATCGAATTGCAGAGTACGGAGATAAACGATGCTATTTTCAAAACTAATTGGGATTTTCTGAAAAATTCAACTAAAAGGGATTTGAACATTATCATGATTCAAGCTCAGTTTAATATTATATATTCTCTGGGTATCAATCAAGTTTCACGAGCGCTTTAAAACTATTTGAAATCCATTATTCCTTTCAGATCTTAAAAGCATCGTACTCGGTATATAATGTACTGCAATAGCAAAGATACCAGTGATTCAAAAATTAAAAATCATATTGTGAATTAATGTAACACTGGTTAAATGTGTCTCGGTACACATAGAACGGATGATTGATTGATTTGCCCCCGAAGAACAGCACTTCTTCCCCTACTTGAGAACTAACAATTTTCCCATGACAGATCAATATCAGCCAACTATCCCTACTTTTGTTTCTTTCTTCGAAATTTATTTCTCTCCCTTACAAAGTAGAAAAAGTTCTAAAAGTGGAAAAATATGCTATTGCATTCTTTAGCCCATAATGATAGTACCGAGTGGTTGTTCCGCAACAAATGATACCTCTGGTGCACCCTACCACTGAGTGCCAATGCATAATCGATGCAGAAGGTACGCGTTTGCTTATTCACCCTCAGAAGGGATGCTCAGTCAGTACTGAATTGATCGCCTCACGATGCGCAACCTGCCTCTATGTTTCAAGTTTTTCACCTGGTGCGGTTTCTTTCGACCATTCGATGTTTCTCCAGGCAAGAAATTCCTTTACAATGCCTGTAGCGCATCGGCCTTTCTCATTGTGTGCACTTTTACGATATCTGAATTTCTCGACATCGTTATAAATATCGACAACGTCAATGACTTCATGAACAATTCCTGCATACTCATCGAGATGATTGCAATCTGTTACAAAGCTATTACTATATTGGTGAGGCGTGAAAGATTTCTGGAAGTGCTGGACATGTTGTTGGAAGCTCCGTGCAAAGTGCGCAATGATGCGGAGCAGCGTATCCAAGATAAATTCAATCGTCTAGCCAGGTTTGTAATGTGTCTGTTGAGCCTTAAAAAAAGAGAAAGAAAGAAAGCACGATAAGGACTTAATTTGTGCTTCGTGTATTTAACAGAGATAGTACACAAAATTACGCGATTGTGCTAATGACGTCTACAACCTTTTTAATTCTGCTTGCATTTTTTAAAATTCCTGAACACGAACTGCCATTCAGAGCTTGGCTGCCTTACAGCATTTCGCCACTGTTGTTATACTGGGTATCATTTTTCCATCAAATAGCAGCACTCCTTATTGGAAGCATTTTGAGTATAGGATATGACACCTTTATTCCTGGATTAATGATAGAACTGTGTGCGCAATTGGAGATTTTGAGGTATCGCTTTGCAGCATTGGCAAATAAAGAATTTACTGATGACACAAATGATGACAAAGAGGAGGAAGTGTTGAGACTCTGTATTCGTCATCACTGTCACATAATTAAGTCAGTTGATTCACGATTAATTGTCAGCCGTGTGGTATCACTGAATTGTGTGCGTGAGATGATATTAATATTTTTTTTAGATTTGCATCTACGGTTGAAAATACTTTTCACGTTGTGATATTTCTTCAGTGCTTTGTGAGCCTAGTTAGTCTCTGTGCCAGTGTATTTCAATTGTTGAAAATGAACATCTTTTCCATGCAATTTGTCTCTATGAGTTTGTATTTAACTGTTATGTTGTTTCAATTGTTCGTCTACTGTTGGTACGGGAACGAAGTCATCCTGAAGGTAATATAATTTAATACCAGCACTTGCGTGACAAAAATTCACTTACAGCGATAAATGACAATAAAGCACAAGATAATTAAATTATATATTGGAAAAATCGAATTACAGAGTACGGAGATAAACGATGCTATTTTCAAAACTAATTGGGTTTTTCTGAAAAATTCAACTAAAAGGGATTTGATCACTGTCATGATTCGAGCTCAGCGAGCAATTGAATTTACCAGTGGATATGTTATTACCTTGTCACTCGAATCTTATGTAGCTGTGGGTATCAATCAAGTTTAACGAGCGCTTTAAGACTATTTGAAATTCATTATTCCTTTCAGATCTTAAAAGCGTCGTACTCGGTATATAATGTACTGCAATAGCAGAGATACCAGTGATTCAAAAATTAAAAATCATATTGTGAATTAATGTAACACTGGTTAATGGTGTCTCGGTACACATAGAAAAACAATAAATTCTCCCATGACAGATCAATATCGCCCAAGTCTCCCTACTTTTTTTTTTCTTTCTTCGAAACTTATTTCCCTCCTTTACAAAGTGGGTAAAGTTCTGAAAGTGGAAAAATATCCTTTTGAATTCTTTAGTCCGTAATGCCTAGTACCAAGTGCTTGTTGCGAAAACAAATGATACCTCTGGTGCACCCTGACCACTGAGACAAAAGAATATTCGATGCACCACTTACGTCTCTGCTTCCCCCATGAGGGATGATCGCTCAGTTGACTTTACCGTTTTGCGATGCACACCCTTCCTTTGGGTTCCACCCTTAGTCTTCACCCTCTGTGGGGACAGGAGGCCAATCAATTTTCTACTTTGCTCGAGAGACGCGTTCAATTGTTATACTGCATTTATCGTCTTCTTGATATTCACATACGCCATGTATGTAATAACTGATCCTCTAATGGGCGCTGCCGATGTTGAGGACTTGACGAGCAACGGCAATAGATATGTTCATAGACTTTGGACTGTGCTGTAAATTCGTGGAGACTCGAACAAGACTAAAAAACACAAAGGAGATGTTGGATATGTTTCTGAAGAGTTATTGCAAGCCACGGGATTCCAAAGAACGATAAAAAAGATACGTTGACATGGCTAAGTAAGTTATACAAAAAAATAAATGCATTGTAACAGTGAAAAATATATGAAACTCGATATTGTTATGCGAAATTTTTGAGCAATTATTTGAGCAGAGTACACTCCCTGAAATCAAATGATGTTTTTAATATTCGTACTTTTACTTCTTACTGATTCACTAATATATATGTATGAGAATTAAATTTAAATATTTAAACTGACCGATCTTGATTTGGTGCAATAAGTAACCCTATATAAAGAATTTTTTTCAATATTTCTATTCAGATATGTTTTTAACTAAAATATTTTTCTGATTGCTTTCCTATTATGCTGATGTTTCACTCTTTTGCAATAACAATAAATATTGTGTGCATCACGAGACTAATGCTTCATTCACGTGCTTTGCTAAGTATTCAACACGACAGTCAAAAACAAATAATGTAATACTACACGAGTGCTTATGCCACCAATTGTAACCAATTGATAAATCAATATCTCCCCCCGTGTCCCTTTTCTCCCTAATACTACCCCATTTCCTGCACTGATATTTGTTTTATCCTCAGCAAATGAACAATTCTAAACATATAGCGAATTACAGGTTTATACAGAACAGCACTTGCATATAGTATTATCTCCCACACTATAGCAAATAACATTAAAATTAAGGATATACTTATAATAGTATAATATGTGTTGCACGCTGTTAGAATTAATATTCACAATCAGAGTGCACTTATCAAGAGCATAGTGTCCTACATTATAACAACAATGCACATTTATCTATAGTATAGTTTAAGACCATAGCAAATAACATTCAATTTAAGAATGCACTTATCATAATATAATATTGCACACCATAGAAAATAATGCCCACAATAAGGGTGCACTTACATATAATATCTCATCGCACACCATGGCAAATATTTAATTTAAGAATGCACTTATTATAATATAATATTGCACACCATAGAAAATAACGGCTACATTAAGGATGCACTTATCTATATTATTGTATCGCACACTATAGCAAGTATTTAATTTAAGAATGCACTTATCATAGAATAGCGTTGCACAATCTAAGAAATAATTTTAAGGATGCACTTATCTATAGTATAATGTCGTACACTATATTAAATAATGATTAATTTAAGATTGCACTTGGCTCAGTATGGTAATTTAAATTATAAGAAATAATATTCACAATGAGAATGCACTTATCTATAGACTACGCATTGCACATAGTATTATTTCATGCACCCTGACCATAGAGACCGATAAAGAATTATTACTAGTCCACAGCTTACGTGTCTGTTCTCCCTCGAAGGAGGCTTAGGTCTAGTGTAACTGACCCTCTTGCGTATCACTGCAAACCTTCAGTCCATCGTGGCTTATATTCCATACAGTTTGCATAACTCTGCTTAACACCCTCGTTCAATTATTACGCCTCATTTTCAGCCTGTGTGCACCTTATTGTGTCTACTGCGTGTTACAGTATAGCACTATTCACTGTGAATAAGCACTGATTAATGTTCCTCAAAATTTCTGTACAATGTCATGTTAATTTCTGAAATGGTTACTCTGTGCTGTGGAACTGTCGATAATACAAAGGAGTGCATCAATCCATGGAACTAAAACAGATTTACAATATAATACTTTGTGACATCGCCACTGCGACTTGTTAGAAACCACGAAGATTATGGATGACTTATAAAGATGAACATCAAGGAATGATTCTGGGAATATACATATATGAATTTGTCTCGACGGGATCAGATTGTTGGATCAGCAATGATACTGGTGATGGAAAAATATGGTTTGACGTTGACACGTATGAGTACCATTATCAGATTAATAATGAATATTGACAGTCATGACAACTGGACAATTTTTTATTCACTATTCACAGGGTACGGTGATTGTGTGCTTTACTGTGTAATTAAATTGATTTAAATTCCATATATTTAGTGTGGAATTCACAACAGCATATATTTAGTTTGGACACAGCAGCAATGCTTTATCGAGCTTAAAGCATGACAAGCATCAAATTATATTGACTGTTATAAAATATATTTCAAACAAATAAATTGCCATTAATTATTTGACAAAAAGTTGATTAGAATGAATGCGATGTGATACGAGTGATGAAAATAAAAATGAAAGTTGCCCACAAATATAGTGCCACATTTACCCAATTTGTATAAGAAGCTCGTGCACTTGATATTATTTAAATAAGGATACCTCTCAGGTTGCTTGGTATCAAAAATGAATTATGTAATCGATGGTATAATGGACAGATGATTAATACACCCTGTCCTCGATACAGCAGAGAGGATGTTACGTTGCAATTATAATTTAGTGATATATATGCCACTATGAGATGATTGCAAATTACATGTCCCACTCTTTTGTATGACAATGCTGAGCTAGAATGAAAAAGAAAAAGACGTACAAGTATCATTTACATAACATACATATTTATTATTTATGATTTTATATCATAATATAATATTATCTGTCTAAACACAACGCTAACATATATTTCTGTATGTTCCAATTGTAATCGTAAACTTCCTTATCAGTGACTTAATAATTACAAAAATGGTCTCAGTAACATACTTCAAAAAATATTCTCTTCGTTATCATGAAGTCGGACAGCGTTGCCTGTGCTTTCACCACGAAGTGTTTATCACTTTATGACATTACGTTGTTGATCGACTAATATATGTATATGACGTTGACAATGCATATAATTTCACATAATTTTCGACCATGTTTGGCGTATCAGAATATTTTTAAAAAATCTTTAAATTGACCTCAAACAATATTACATAAGGAAAGCAGACGAGTGTAGAATGTATAATACATTGGAATGTATTTGATGGATGTCATCAACATTTTCATTTCTCTTAAAATTTTCCTGTGTATGTAAAAATGCATTTTTTAAATTAATGTATTTAACAAAAACATACATTGCCCTAATGGGATACGAATCATGAATTGCTCTTAAAAATTTTTGAATTATAGATCTGACTTGTGTGAGCTATTGCAAACAAATTTTGTAACTTCTATTACAAAGCGCAATGGATTAAGAAAAAAAAGATGAAGAATACTACTTCAAGAAAGTATTTAATACTATTACCGGGCCCGTCTGTGCATTAATCTCATTCAATTCTTAAAAATACGTGCACGCTCTTTTTTCAAAATGGCTCCAGTAAATTTCAAAGAAAATCCAAAGCCTGTAACTCTTTTATTTTTCGCCTGTGATAACACTTAACAGCTAAATAGTAAATGTTGGTTAATGAAATTAATTGGTTAAAATCAGTAGTAACGTTTCCCAATGATTATCCTCGTATTTTTCAAGTTAAAAGGCAAGTATAACGATATCTTTCGTATTAACAATATTACAGTTTCCATTATTTCAACTAGATTGTCCTTCATTGTCATTAAAAACAAATATTTTCCTTATGAAAATACAAATATAGGCTTTCAATTCGAACAACGAAAACACATTAATCGTTACGATCACTTACAAGGTAAAAATACTATCCCGCGAGAAAACAAAAGTTTTCAAAGACAGGTATTACAGGGTCTATTCCAATTAAAAGCCCACGAAGACAAAAGTTAAAAAAAAAAATACAGAGAAACCAGCGGAATCCTGCGAAGAATAAATTGGACGTTAGCCGCATGAAGGCTATGAAACGCATGTATTTCCAGAATATCTAACGAGAATATCAAAGACAGTGGAACACACGCAGAACGAAAAAGAAAAGAAAAAAACACTGTAACATAGAAGACACGCATTCAGAGTGAATGGGGAAAACGTATAACAACGATACATACGAAAAGTTTTTTTTTTCTTCCTTATATGTATATATTATCGCAGCTTGCGTTCCCATGAGAATGCAAAAAGGCATTATCATTTTTCTTACACATTTCCCCCCTACTCACTGGTCATAGAAAAATATTGAGTTTGGTCCCAACTTACGGAATTATAAATTCAGTCATTACTTTCTTCCTTAAATGCAATTGTATATTACTCAGGCACTTGCCTTGGAAGACCTCATAAAAGGGGTTAACACAAAACTCTTCTCTCCTGTATCACCCGTCAGCCCATTGTTCGACCATTTAAATCCACACAACAAGTAACAAGGCTGTAAAGGCCTTCATGAACGTTGCCTGTGATTTCTCCGTGATAACGATAACAATGGAAAATTCGTCGAGAAGAGAAGAAGGCCGAGCAGCTGTTTTTCAATGACTCGAGTGTGTTTCCCATTTTCCTCGTTCGTTCCGAATTCTCGTATCTACCAGCAGGCGTAAGATTCTAACCGATAATCTTGATTTCTAGATGGGAGATGATTATAGCGTCGATTCCACCATTTCGTTCTTGTGCTTTCGCTTAAATCTGAGCTGGTTCCACGTAATTCGCTGGTAACATTCCTTGGCATCCAGTACGTTGCACCAGCCCGGTCATCCAGCCTTCGTCGATGGCTGTACAATTGATGATGAGGTCCCCGTCGCAAAAGCTAACCTCGTCGTGATCCTGAGCTTCGTAGTCGTACATCGCCCGATACACGCGCTGTAGTGAAAGGTAAGTTTTGTTTGAGCTTAATTAAATAATTAAAACGAAGATACGTTTATCTTTCAACTTTGGAAAAATCATTACGTCAACAATATACCGTCATCGAAAGTTCCAAAATCAAATGACTCCTAATCGCTATTCCTTTTACTTAACGCTATTGAGCATTGTTATCCTCATGACATGACAATGAAGAAATGATATGGTGAAATCTGGAGGACAAGTGGCACAACAACAAAAAGATCTGCAATAACGCAAAATACATTAAGAAATATTAAAACCACATCGAGTGCCCAGCAGTCATCACAATATCTGACAACGTGTCAATGAAAAAGTCTAAAATAAAGTATACAAAAAAAAAAAAACTTACCCCTGTGTTCGCTGTAGGTGGCGGCGGTGGCGGTTGATGTTGAGGAACGTGATTATTATTCGTGGCAGGTGTCAATGATCCATAATACTCATTGACAGGATCGATGTCAGCGACAGAGCCGATTTTCCGCGTAGGAGGATTCGTAACTAAAACAAAATTAAAACTGCCAAATAATTCAAAATAATTTCTGCGTCTACCTTTCGACTATCTCAGATACGAAAACTCGTGTAAATCAAAGAGACCAAACAAAATGAACGTAACGCATTGCACGACAATAAAATCCAGCAAAACAATCCAACGCAAGATACAAAAGCAAAAAAAACGGTTACTGGTTCATGAAAAAAGCCTAGAATTCACTTGATGACTAAACCTTTCTTCTAAATTCCTCCACAAGTTATTATCCAATAGTCTAACTGACCTCTAGGCGTCGGCTGAAACATATCTCCCCCCCCCCCCTTCCCAAGGGTCGTTATAACGTGCACAAATTTGAATGACGTACGAAACCTCAATGAACCTACCTGCTCCCTTATCACTGGTATAAATGACAGTGGTGGCTGCCTGTCTGGCAGAATAAGGACTTGGCCTCGCCTCGTTAAGCGGATCATAATCCGCAATCCTTCCTGGTGCCCTTTGTACTGGTGAATTTGCCGTTCGCGCCGGTGGTGGATTCGCATTGACGCCAGGCGTCGGTGTGACGGTACCGTCGGTGTACTCTACACATTCTACATAATGGGGTATAGCAACTGGCTGTCATCGGGGTACAGAATAGAATAAGAGTAAGGACGACAAATCGTTAGACATTGGTATCCATCCAGTGTCCCATGCGGTAATAAACGTCATGAAATTTTCACAGATACTTTTACGCAATGGCGTTAAAAATGGACATAAGAAAATATAACAAGATCGATAACACGCAATTAACGTTCGCGAAGTTCAACTGAAAGTAACAGTGGCGAACGGTGGGTTTAAAAAAAAATCTTTTTTCAAATTCGCATTACAAGCGACATGCGTACGTTAGCGATGTACAGGTAGTTTGACGTGGCACTTAAAGAAAATTGCAAGCTAGTTTATCGCGACACAAACGAAAGCTTTATCGAGTAAGAGATACATAATAAGGATCCATTTATAAGATAAATAATTGATATAATTACCGATCTGTTTTCCATTTTCACCGGTCATCGTTCTCTTCTGTTCCATTATGGCCTTCTTCTGTAATTCCCCGTGATAAACGACGTTCGAGATGATCTTGCTGTTCTGCTTGATTCTAAGTGTCTCGGGATCGTCGGCTACCTGGGTAAATTTGCCTTTCGCCTTTTCGAATTCCGCATGATACTTCACGTTACTCTGTATCTTCGTGTTCTCCGCAATGCGTTTCAGTTCCGGCGTCTCGGCCATTGTCGTAGCTTTTGCTTTAGGTATGTGCCTGAAAGAAAAGAAGAAGAAAGACTTGAATATTTTAAAACTCAATTTGCACGCAATTATAAATTAAACGAGTATCACGTGAGTGAACATTCAGAAAAAAAAAAATTTACAGAAAAGTCGATCGTTCCGTAAAAGAACGGGAGGCCATACGACGAAAGTATGCGTAAAGAAGAATCGGTAAAGCCGCGCTCTACCTTGCCGACCGGGTGGATTTGAAAAATCAAAGTAACGATTTTCATACCCCGACCATGATCATATACGTATATACGTACTATACACATATCGTCATCGGCATTGGCATTAAAAGTAGGTAACCGGTGTGCGGTATCTCGACTCGAATAATACGGTAAGGTAAGAACTTAACAACATACGCGTCGAGTTGTAATCGAGATATGTGTGTCATGAGTTCCTTTTCCATATACGGCCCTGGTCTCACCCAGGCATTGTGTCACGGATTATGTAAGAGATCGAGCGCCGCCGTATACTGAAATACTGTGTCAATTATATGCCGTAACGGCGAGAGTACAGATGTCTACTGATTAAAAAGAGAAAAAAGGACAACAAGAATAGGTGCGCTCGCTGTTACGTCTAGACATCTAGATTAGGGCCGAGCCCTTCCTAACCATCGAAGCATCCCACGATGCACGTGACATGCCCGATTAAATAAATCGGATAGTGCGAGAGGCAGTATCAGAGTAGATAACAAAAAATTGAGCAGAATTTGACAATGGAGAAGTGATGGGCGTATAAAAAAATTTTAAGAAAATTCGTTTCACCGTACTAATAAATACGATCGTTGCGATACAATGAAAAAAAAAAGAAATTCTCAAAGAACAGCATCATGGACCAGAGACTAAAAGGGATAGTCGTGCCAGTATTTGTTAAATGAAATCCAAAGCCTTTAATCTATCCAGTACCAACATAAACGCAGATTAATTTGCATTGTACCTCGTAGATGTGAGCGATCAGACCCAGAGTCCTTAAAGGTCCCAGAAAGTTGGGACTTACCATCACCATCATTGGCCGGAACGCGGTTGAAGCCCGAAGTAGAGATTAGCTTTATGTAGCCAAGCGGTTACCTACACGTGACTTTGGATCAGCCGATAGATCCATATAGATCTATCACGATCTATCGGTATTTCAAACGGACCTGGATTTCGAACCCTGAATAACATTAACGCATAAAAGTAATAACGATAACAACGAATAATCTTGTAACGATTTCCAGGAGTAAAAAAATACATATGCGCAAAATGCATATGGCTTCGGGTTGGCATGCCGTCGTCACGATTGACGTTTCTAAGTAGAGAAACCCATGAAAGTCAGGCTTGAAATGATCATATCCAATAATGATCTGGCGGCGTTGGCTTAAGCCGAAGTATCGTACGATCTCTCGAAATAAAAAGAGAAAAGAAAGATCGAGCGTAATAGCACGAAGCACACTTACTGCGAACCGAGTACGAATACCGGTCAGAGAAATGCATTCGTCACCGGGACGCGATTCTGACTGTACTTCTGAGATGCATTGCAGCGTTGGTATAACTTATGAAAGGAGTCACATCGGTGAACAATCAGGCTTAAAAAAAAAGGATATGACTAAAGATGTGAGTAAAATAAAAGGAAAAAAAAACAGACTAACCGGAGAATGTATTATTTCTGGGACAAGGTCGATAAGCCGTAAACACGTCGATGACGTCACCACGGAACGAGCACCCCTTGTATTGGCGCTGCAACGAAATTATTTAAATTCACCGACTAGACGGTACCCAGCTGTTGTAAAATTGGCATCTTTTCGAAATTAAACAGAACGGAAGAGGGATCGGTGTATACTCATGAGGTTTGACCTATTTCCGGTTAAACTATGAGAACTACAAATATCCCGATTTGAATAGATACGCGCACCCGTTCCTCGTGACTAAGGCGTAGAGGTTTTGTGGTGGTAGTAATTCGTAATTAAGTTTCCGGACGTCGGAACGCAGCACTGATGTCAGCGGTGAGTGTATAGTTTGGTTAGTAGTCGAACTATACGTAGCGTGAACCCAGGCCTGGGATTTGAATTTCGAAATACATTCGAAAGGATATCTTCCTTGTAAGGAGCAGCGACGAAGAATCGTATGGTAGACCCGGTGGGTTTATTGGATGAAATGATTCGTCACAGCAAAATAAATTGTGGCTTATAACTATTACCCGAATAGACGTTGACGTTAACCGTCAGACTGAGCGGTAGGACTGAGCTTAGGGGACATTTTGCTTCCTCGTTATTTATAGTGAAAATCCGCATTCCAGCGAGGTAAGAAATCGGTGGCTGGATTCGTGACGTGTCGAAGGTTACGTGTGCTGTACTTTGGCATTTGCTTGGAGGAGGATTTCAAGGTCTGGATGAGTCAGGGTTAGTTAAGGGATGGGAATTTTTCATTGGCCTGGGTGTAGGTCGTGATTGCGAAATGCTCGCTGTTGGTTTTGGGGAAGCGTGCTTGACAATGTGGCGTATGGCATAATAGCCCGTTGTCAAGAAACGTCAAATCATTTAATTAAGAATTATATTTATAATATTTGATTGTCTCATTACTTCAAGGAATTGATTGAAATAATGAAATCAGTAAAACAAAATTAATGTACAATCGACCCAGTGCTATCTCAGTATTGGGTCCCTACCGTTTTCCTGTTGGTCGTTGCAGTAACGTATAGGCGAGTAATCGTAATTCGTAAATCGACACTAGAGCCAAGTAACTAGAGAGATTTGACTGAATGACGTTTCTGGTGTCGCCGTAGAGCGGGAATTTCAAAACTACGCAGAACGATGAAACGATAAAAGTGAAGTTAGTCACATAAAAGCCATAGTACAACCTGCTATATCATTCGCTGGTTTCATTATGACTAGACCTTCTGTACGGGAAAAGAAGTTCCGAGAGTCTTTTTTTTATAATTCAAACGTAGACGACGTCAATGTTCCCAGTCGATGCACATGGACAGATGTCGCGCGCCTCGCCAACCGTTTTCTCCCGGATTTACACTTTAATTTCACCGTTTAATCGATCGGTTGCCAAGCGCTCGCTAGTTATCAGAAATACAAGTAAATTAGCTGCAATAGTCATTGCCAACGATCATAGTAAAATTTTCAAAATTCAAATTAATTTTAAAAATTCTCTATATCCTCGAATTAACGGTCTTCCAAGCAAATTTTTTTTTTATTCGCCATCTTCGGTACGTACCATGAGTACAGTAAGGATCGTCATAGCATAACCTAAAAAATTGCGAAAGTTAAAATTGGCCAAGAAAACGGGCTGAAAAAAGAAAAAAAAAATGTGCAGACTAAGCAAAAACTTTTAAATATGCAAATAAATGCATACACGTGTTACAAATAGATATCAACGTATAATAAAGATCGTATGATGCCACGCGCGACTCTGATCGAATTACGCATAGCTCAACTTGAATATCACTGAACGGCGGACGCGCTTGACTTCCTGTTGGTAATTTCTTGAAAGCCAATACACCACAGTAAATTGGTCGAAGACTATGAGATGGCTGCCAACGGAGATAAAAAAAGACTCAGAAAACAAAAACGCCCTTAAGAAAAACCTCGTGAACTAGAAAAAACCGTCGCTGTAAATTTCTGGAGGCACAATTAAACCCAAAACGAATAACGGAAATGACAAGTCATCGGCGTTCATTAGAATGTCGTGTCTCGGCTACTAATTACAGTAGCATCGTTACGAGATACAAGAAACTCAGCCGCTTGTAAACTCGCGAAACGTCGCGTGTCGCGCAAGTTTGAGCCTGTCGACGAGCATCGAGCACACGTTGGACTCCGTATTAATTTCCAATCGGCTCCCTCCCCGCAGACTAGCTGTGGCAGCACACGGCGTTACGAGTAAGTTCAAGAAATCTTACAGAGCACAAGAAAAAAAGTTTATAGTGTTATATTTAGCACAAGGAAATTAACAAGGTATTTCTCGGTACTCGTTATGGAATTTTTAATTCCCTGCACTTCTCACTCACTCCCTCCCGCTCCGCCATCGCGTACAATAACACGACTTTGTCTCTTTCTCATCCACGCAGCCCGTAAAATTGTTTCTCGCAATTTCCTCGAAGGACGGTCGCCTGACGAAACACTAAGCAGGTATATCCGGGCAAGGTCGACTTGCAGCCAACTTCACAGACGGTAAATCGTCAACGGTACCCATTACGCTCCTAAATGCTAATACCAGCAGACAACGAAATAAAAACGCCATAAGGGTAACGGATAATAAAAACGGCTCCTACGTCACAAAGTGAAAGCATCGGAAAATCCAGTTATAAGGTAAATCCTGTTATGCATTTTAGTGGGAAAAAAAGAAATTCAAAAAGTGGAAAGAAAAAGTGTTATCTTTTAATATTCCCGACTGTGACAAAAGCGAGGTTATTGTTAAAATAAGAAAATGGCGACACTTATTTCCAAGTGCTGCAGCGGTTCCTCTTGTAGAGGACGCAGCAGAAGGAAGCGAAGGAATGAGTCACTGCTGACTGGCAGTTAGTCCAATATGGGGGGGGCGTTGGTGACGCGAGGGACGTCAGGCGTCTCTTGAACCATTAAAATTTCGTCGCGAGAGACAGAATGGGAGAGACGCGAGTAGAAACAGCTAAGTAATGGATTAGTGTTGCGTATTACAGTGAAAGAAAAGGAGAGACATATGTCGGATACATAACGAATGAGCAGGACAGTAGATTCTAGAAGGGAAAACAAAGTTGAATGGCTGAATGAGTCCCACACGTGTTCGGACAGTGTGCCTTGTCGCTGAATTAGTACATACCGAGTGTGCACGTGTGTATTACTGTTATACTTGTATAATCGTGCTGCGCCATACAAATTTTAGGTCATATATATATCAAGAAATTTAGCAGTTAAACATAAGAAAAAGTTATTCGAAACGATCCCACGATTTATGACCGATAACAGTAATAATGACAATAAACAATGACTGCGTGTATCGTACACGTTATATCCATGAGAAATTTTCATGGACGGAGTTCAATGTACAATTTTTACATTGCATAACTCTTTCCCAAGTAAAGGAACGTCGTTTCGCATTTCGTACTAAGGATTTAACGATACGACGTATGATCCTAACGAACCTTATCCTATTTGCGAATAAGTCAGGATTTCTTGCGTTCTTGATACACGCCATCGCAGAAGGCAATAAAGACGCGTGCAGATATACCATACGTATTAGAACGATATAACGGCACATTCCAGGCAATAAATTCTAAGCATGCGAAATAAAAAATGTTATAATTTTTGTTTTTAATTGTCAGGAACTCATCACAGGAAAGTGCTAGAAGACTTTAAGCACTGTCCCCTCGGCGTTCCGTGTGCGCGTCTCTCTCGATACACGAAAGCAGCGCATTAATATACGTCCAGGGCACAGAAATTAACCGTGACGTAAAGGTTAATCTCATGGTGCAACCGGACGACGTTAATTGCCCGCACGCACGTTCAAGATATCCTAAACCGTTCGGGAATTTATGTCATAGGAAAAAAATACTGAAAATTGTTAAAAAAAAAAAAAAACAAGTCACTCTGTTAATTTTCCAGCCACAATTTAAACACTACGAACTATGTTTGACCTTCAAATTCTCACCATATCCGTGTAAGTATGTCGCCCATTGATAAGGATATTTGTTTTTTGAAATCGAGGTAAAACGCTCATATAGTTCGAAACGCGTTGAAGGTATGCATATACGAGTAACTCGTGACGTACTGATTCCTGATTTTTTATGTTCAACTGTGTCAACCATCTCGTAGGATGACACAACTGTGTCAAAGTTTTCAATAAGAACAGAAATAACTAGAGCACGTATCTTACGGGCGATAAGAAGTATAGCAGGGAGAACAGAATTTTAGAACTACAAGGTGGCAGGTTAAGCTGATAAATTTAAGGAGCCTGAATGTACTTGAAATCGATAGAAATGGACGCTCGGATTAGTCGTTTGTTGCGTAAAAAAAAAAAAATAATTTCAAAGTTACACTTACGCCTCGCAGTATGGCTGTTTGTTGAAACCTTTGTAGGTTCGCATGTTCAACGTCATTCCGCATCCTTGACACTTGAAGCACTGCTTGTGCCATGTCTGTAATAATAAAAAAAGAAAAGAGATATGAAACGGAAACTCACGAAAAAAAATAAAACAAAACAAAATAACTTAGCATTGATTAGCAATATTTTTGTAATCAACAAGTGTGGGTATATCAGTTGCCAGTATAAATATGGCAATCCGATAATAACCTGATAAGATAGCTACTCAGCTCAATAAGTAAAGGTATATACGTATATACATTCACAAAGGTGTAATAATTGTCGTGCGCGACACTTTATTTGGTACATAAAAAAAAGTCTTGAATAAAAGATTAGGTCATAAAAATCTGGATAGATAATAAATAATATAACGCGTAACGAATTTTTGTACATGTTTGTACTATTCAAGGTCATCATTGACTGTCTAAATATGCGAATAGTACAACTTATGGAAAACATAATAAAGGTAGTATTACGCCACACGCCACATTGTCAAGCACGCTTCCCCAAAACCAACAGCGAGCATTTCGCAATCACGACCTACACCCAGGCCAATGAAAAATTCCCATCCCTTAACTAACCCTGACTCATCCAGACCTTGAAATCCTCCTCCAAGCAAATGCCAAAGTACAGCACACGTAACCTTCGACACGTCACGAATCCAGCCACCGATTTCTTACCTCGCTGGAATGCGGATTTTCACTATAAATAACGAGGAAGCAAAATGTCCCCTAAGCTCAGTCCTACCGCTCAGTCTGACGGTTAACGTCAACGTCTATTCGGGTAATAGTTATAAGCCACAATTTATTTTGCTGTGACGAATCATTTCATCCAATAAACCCACCGGGTCCTTTCGAACGTATTTCGAAATTCATATCCCGGGCCTGAATTCACGCTACGTATAGTTTGACTACTAACAAAACCATAACAGGTAGAATGACGGTACAGAGAATACTTGAAAGTATGAAGAGCGAGAGAAATGGATTTCAGGACTGGATGAAAGGGAGGAGGAGGAGGGGGGGGGGGAACAAGTGCGAAAATTAATATTTCTTTGTTCCCTTGATTATCAGGCAAAATTAGAACATTCGGTTCTCATATAGACAGCTGCGTGGACACTGTCAATGCCCCTCCTACCGCTATATCACTCCCTCCACTAAACCTTTTTCGCGCCAGTAATCCATTTCCCAGAAATTTCCACGCGTTACGTATTAAAAAAAAATTTCAATCCACCAAATGAATATTCGATATCGACACAATTGAAATGAATGAAAAAGATACTTTTTTCGATTTATTCATCATATTTTTTTTTTCGTTCTTTCCCAACTTTAAATTATAACGTATAAAATGAGTGCACGTTCGTGTCGCTTTTGAATAAATAAAGAAATATAATAAGCCGATTTTTATCAGGGATATACCTAATGATTTTAATTAATTCTGATAGATAAATCGATATCTCCATATTTGGACACGTGTTACGTACTCCAGGAGCAATAGAGGTATTAATAGATAATGGGGAATGCGCCGTGGCAGTGACTTTCTAATGTTTTTTCGGCTACTGCATTTACCGTACAAAAATACAATCCGAAAACAGAAATTCCCTCGACACCTTCTTCCGTCCTCGAACTTTCCATCGAGGAGGAATACGTTCAAGTAAACAAAAAAAAAAAAAAAATGTCGGTACGAAGAAAAAGAAAGGAGACAAAAAAGTATTCCATACTTTCAACAATTACACCGTATAATCCTTCAGCCAGTGGCCTATTAAGTCACGTACCTATACTGCACACCTAAGTCTGGCACGTTGAACGCGCTGAATTAAGGTTAGAATCGCGTTCTAATCTAATCGCCATGAAATTGGCATTGTCATTGAGAGTGAAAGTTCGCACTGGCAACAGGGACAAAAGCCGATGTACATTGAACGAGGAAACAATAAGGTATTGTCGTGGCAATAAGAGTGAAACAAAAAGATAAATTAATTCACAGAGGGATATATATATATATATAAAGAAAGAGAGAATCTGTGTCGGAATAGAAAGAGATGAAATATTAAGAATTTAACGATCCATGGGAGGGATTACTTAAATTTCAATAAGTATAACTTCAATAAGTATATTATTGTCGAAAGTTACTATTATTCGTTATTTATCGAAAACCTATGGAACAGTTAATTTTTCTATGTATCAAAATACCTACAGGATACGTAGGACGTACAAAGTGTCACGTATAATTTAACGATAAATTATGATATTCGTCTGATTAAAAAATTTCTTTCAGTTTTCTCTACCCTGCGGTACTTGCGGAGCACATTTAATGAGCAGGTACGGCTGACATCAATTAGCCGCACGGTTAATTATCCCTAGTGAAATAAATATGCAAAATATGAGTCACGTGCGTACCGAGCATATGTGGAATGAGAGAAATTAAAAAAAAAAGGGTCGGATTGCGAAGCGTCGCGATGCGTCACTGATTAACGTTGTCCATTGCGTCTGATAAGAATAAAGCAAAAAGGCCTAAATATGAGAATTAATTAATCCAATTTATACTTAAAAATGTTAATATGCAAATTAGATAGGTATATAAATTAAAAATGTGCAAATTAAAGACCAACTAACTTTGTATTCGTTAACCGAGTTTTCAGCTAATTTTTAAATAGATGCCTTATCGATGCCTTATCACGCAGTTTCCTGTATGAATGTACAATGTAATGCCTGCGCAAGAATCTTTGCGCTTGTCGAGAAGTTGAACGCAAGAAAAAAAAAAAATCCCAAGAGATAATAATAAAAGTAACTGAAACTGATGACTGCGGGGAATTTCAAAATATAACAGTTTAAAGAATCCCATGGGATTCCCCTGATACCAATGGACCAAACAAACCGTAAAGAGCACCCACTTGGCTTTGCTTGTTTGTACAAACGACTTTTAGTTTACACAAGTTTCGTTTAACATGTTCGACAAGTATCAACGGTAGCATCAAAGTATCTAGATAAATCTCGTTAAACTTAGAGAAGATAAATCTGGTTAAAATTAGAGGAGATAAAAAGGTCTTCGTTAATAAACGTATCCTTACAATTAGTTAAACGTTACGTAGAAAGGAATACTCACAGATTATTCCCCGTATGAAATTGAATTACAGTGTTACAGTCTATAGAGACTATTGATCGAATAAACGTAAATTATCCTTAATATGAGACTCTAGTAAAGCGAGTGGGTCGATTTCTCGAATAACAGAAGCAACAGGCTGGAATCTACCGGCGCAGCCCACCTGCTATAAGGTATAACTGTATAAGAAAGACCCACGCGAATATAACTATATATATATACAGTACATTATTAGGTATATCTAGAGTCTAGAGACATATACATAGTTATGGCCAGTGGTGCTAAACGGTACAATTTACTTGAATGAGTTTATTACGTTATAAAAGGTATTTCTAGAAGTCTCTTGAGAAAAGAATTAATTGATAAAGGAATTATAGAGATAAGCTACAATGATGAGAAGTAGAAGTCGCAGGGCTTCGTGACTTCATCTTGTTCCGTTACTTGAATCCGCCTTTAATTGTTCTTTGTGCGTTTCAATTCGACTTTACGTCGTCGGCTCAGTAACTTTAGACGTCTCGCTATAATCCCGCGTCTTCTTTTCTCTTTAACGAAACGTCTTTGTAGTCTCGCGCTATTCACGCTGACAAGATAACGTTGCTGCAATAAGTAGCGAGTGTGCGAAGTACATGGGGATGGTTCTGTTCTCACTTGAATTTAGACTGCAGTGTAATGGGATTTGCTGAGAGGAGAGAGCCAGAGAAAAGGACAGAGACGTTAATGGTATGACGACAGGATATCTAATTTTGTCATTTCTATATCTATATCTTCATTTTTGTTTGTCATTGAAAATTCATCGCGCAATAAATTATGACGGTTAAAAATATTTTGCAATTTATGGATACTATAATTCATATGGATATTTATAATTATTGGTATGAGTGTAACACAAGTATCAGGAAAGAGATTGTTACTTTGTATGAATTATATTGATTAGCGTAGTAGGCCTTTTTGTATGGAAAAAAAATGGCAGTTGTGATTTTAACGGCAGATCTGACATATTGCAATTTAATTATTTTTTTAAAGAGGCTTTTTGGTTGGACAAATTATAATTGTGATTGAGCATGCAAGACATAATAATTTACATTAATAAAACCTCGAGTAGCCATGTAAACGAGTAAAAAAAATCATGAAGCAGGAACGCGTGAGTTTGATGGAAATTTCAGCAAAGTCTATATACAGTTAAAAGCATTATCGTCGCATCGGTATAAATATATCACGAAAGGCAGAGATAAATTGACGCAAGCGTGGAAAATAATCACGGTAGACAGATCAAAAGAAATACAAAATATTTCCTGGTGAAAAGAAATGACGATATTCATCTTAAATGATGCTTGGGAAAAGTCAGTCGTTGTCCATTAAATAATAGAGGGAGATGAATACTCTCTCACGATAATTAGAATAAAATTCTGATATAGCCATTACAATATGATAATATTTATCTGAGGTTAACGCAAATTATGGAAAATTCAGAACGAAACACGCACCTTGTCGAGGCACTTGAGCTCTTCGATCGGGTAGACCGTTTTCTCGCAGCGAGCGCACGTCTTACTCATTTTTCTTGTCTTTTATCGTTATTGTCTCGTCCGTATCGCGCACTAGCAACACATTTATTCACTCGGGGCTCACGAAAACTGCGAAAATTTCACAATTTATCTCGGTGAGAGCACAAGCCACTCAATGAACACTAACACAAAAGCTCCACGGGCACCAGCCGCACCGCCTTCACGTCCTCTCCTAGTCACAAAAACTTACTGAGTGACAGAAATGGTGGCTCACTACGCTGGTCGACTGATGGACATGCGCAGTAGCTTGATGCCACTATTTAAAATATAAATTTCAAAGAATAATAATACAAACTTACGAACAATATTCCTTAGATTTTTACAACAAGATTTTCTCTAATGATTGATGCATTAATCTTAATGAAATAGTTGACAATTTGATGTGGTTTTGATACGAAAGTTGTTACAGGGTCGGTAAAGGCATTGACTGAGGATAAGTAGAATGGGGAATTCCAGTGAGTGCATTGCTGTGGGTATTTGTGGTATCTGTTTTATTGAATTATTACCGTCGGTAATACAGAGATTCTGTATTACCAATTGAGCAAATGTACCATATGCGAATACAGTCGACTTTTCCTAAGATCACGTTCGTTAAGAACGTGCTTTCCGTTAGTTCGTTCAACTAAAAAGAATTTCTACTGTAATCTTCACTACACTTATCTTCAATTCAATTCTCCCATCTTTCCTGTCCGTGCACATGTTCCTATGCTATACTGGTGTAACAATGTATGCACGATATCCATCATAATTATACAAATTTAAGGACATCTCCGAAAGGATTGTTTACTAGGTAAGAGTGATTTTGGCCACAAACATTTTTAAGTGTAGTCGACCGTATACTGAAATTGCGTAACTGCATATTTTTTCCCCTTATCTTTGACCTTTTAGGAATTCATAAACGACTGAAAAATCTTTATCGAATTGTCCATTAGCGATCAAGGTTCTGTAGATTTGATGGGCCAAAGCTCCTAAAGGAATCGGTGCTTCCGTTCTCGTGGCTGCTGCTTGCGCTAAGCCAAGATCTTTCGCCATAAGAGACGTGCCGAAACCTCCCTACGAACGAAGCATATTGAATTTGAAGGTACTTTTTTATTACATATAGTACGTGTAAACTAGTTCACCTTGTAACCGTTAGAACTTGGAACGTTGGGAAGAATCCCAGGAACTGGATTGTACAGTTCGGACGACCAACATCTGCCCGAACTGGAGTTTATGATATCTGCCAAGACTTTAGGGTCAAGGCCCAATCTAAAGAAGATATTGAAAATAAATAATATTGATTGCCACACATAAATATTACATAATGCAACTAGTGCATAAAGTGAACTTTTCTTCTCGAGCCGTGATCGTCGCACGGCCGTGCAAAAAATCCAACATACTAATATCCTAAAATAGTATCGCTTTGTTTTTAACCAGTTCTCATATATATAGTATATAAAAAAAAGAGGAGTAACGAAACGTACTTTTTACCAAGATTAAATGTCTCAGCTGTACCAATCATACTGATGCCGAGTAACATGTTGTTACACAACTTTGCTGCTTGTCCCATACCTACATCGCCACAATAAACAATTCTGGACCCCATAGCTTCCAAAATCGGTTTAGCTCGTTCAAAACTGGATTTTAGTCCGCCGACCATAAACGTCAAAGTGCCTGCACTTGCGGCGTTGACGCCTAAAAATTTTATTAATGAATTACTCTATGGTTTACTTAACGATTAACGTTATATGGATAAATAATTAATGAAACATTTTTCACCTCCGGATACAGGACTGTCCAAAAATAATGCACCACTTTGTTCAGCTTCTTTTGCTACCGTTTGCGATACCGATGGATCTATCGTGCTACTGTCTATAAGAAGTGTATTTTTATTGACTGAACTGAAAAATAATTGGCATAACGAAACCTGGTGTGATATTAATATTACCAAATGTTGAATCAAATAAATCTAAAATTGTAATGTCGATCGAACGTTAGTATTTTTAATTTTTACTCTCACCTTAAAATTCCATTGTTACCAGTATAACATTCTAACACGTGCTGATTGGATGGTAACATGGAAACTACGACTTCTGCGTCCACTGCAATTTTTCCTGAATTCTCAGCAGACTTTGCGCCGGCTTTCACTAAGTTTTTTACGGCCGTTTCATTCACGTCGTATACAGTCAATTTGTAGCCCTAAACAATTATACGGTTACATCGTGGTATCGTGGGTTATATCGATATTAAATCATGGAATTACAAATTTTTTAGCGTCTGTCACCTTTTTTAAAAGATTTCGCGCCATGTGTCCACCCATGTTCCCCAAGCCCACGAAACCGACATTAGAAAAGTTTCTTCTGCCTGAATCAAGCAGCAGTGAGAATAAAAGAATTCACAGGCACGAATCACGACTTTCCGTACTCACCGATAGTATTAGTGGACGCACAGGATCTCTTGATAAACTTAATTACACTCATTTTCTTCAAGAACAGGTAAACTCTCTTAACCGGTTCAGTGGCAATTACTCGCAGATATATGGGCGAAAAAGAGTGTAACTACTGGCAATGACTCCTATACGAGCACCATGAATATATCTGTGAATTTTTAACGGATTTTCATAAAACTTTGTATACCCATGTTTTTTGGAACGCTGATTACTAATCTGTACTCGAAATTTTAATATTCAGTTTAGCGAATCCAATATAGTGATTTCCAGTGGCAAATCTTGTTATTTCATTGCGGATACGTGCAAAGGTCGATATGTGCTTGTTTCTTCGATCGCCGTTGTCGAAACCAGGATCGAAGTTTCAATTTCCAAAATGGGTAATTCAAAATGGCGGCTTCGAGTGACTAACGGTATTCCATTGTGATTACTGTTACTTCCGTTATTAACTGGTGCACCACGTGGAAGAAATGTGTTAAAAAATGAAATGGAAAATCCTACCGCAGCCTCCTATCTCGAATCTTGAAGTTTGTGAGCGAAAAAACATGCACATACCAAGTCTGACACGTATCCACAACTGAATATCAAAGTTAGCCACAAAAAGCTGCAATATTGAATCCGCCGGTTCGAGATTAAAAAATTTAATTCTCGATTCGTCACCAGCGACTAAAAAAACCCTCATGGACAAACTTCAATGCAAAATAAAAAATAATTGGATGTCACCAGTTTCGGCACATAACGTTGATTTCAGATCCACCAGTGAACTGGTTAATAATACACCGAGTTGAACGCTCGACGAAAGCACTTAAAATGGCTGTTACGTCTGTACAAATGTTATGATAATTAATACAGCTGTGCATTATCCAATACGTTATCACGTATCGATAAGCAACAGCAGTTATCAATTTATATCAATGCAAAATATATGTACCTATTACTATGTAAAGCGTCAGCTAGTGTATAAAAGTCAATTGAGTTCATGAATAACCGACGATTATTGTACCGCGTGTGAACTCTATGCTGTTTCACGTAGAACTGATATAAGAGCACATATATTAATCTAGTGATGAAAATGTACGAGAGAGAGAATAATACAAATGCACAGATAAAACTGACAAATAAGACACGTATGAGAGCGAGAGAGAAAGAGTTATATAAAAAAGCAGATAAAACGGACAGAGACGATTTTATCATTCCCGCATTGAAATAAACATTCTTCATATAATGAAAATAATATTTTATCTATCTACCACGAATGGGTATAAGACACGAGTGTGAAGTTTGAAGCAGAAATCACACGAGTCTTATACTCATTCGTAATAGCTCGATACGACAGTTTTTGTAAAAAATGGTCAAAGAAAAGGCCGTTTGGCCTTTTTTTTTTTTTACGAGAAATGGCACCGTTTACCTGCCTCAAAAATATTTTCAATAGGTCTCCCCTTGGAAATATTTTAGACGCCTATGACGTCACTATAACTTTTCACGTAATTTTATATTATAGCGATTTGTCCAAAAAATAATATTTTAATGTGCCTCTGACTACACGTTACGGGGTATTATTTGAGGACTCGTTAAAAAAAAAAAAAAAGATGTTACGTGACTCGCAATAAGATGACACGATTTTTTAAAATTTCTTTAGCTTCGTCGACCTAAAAATTTTTTCGTCGGATGAACCTAGTAGAAAATTAAAATTTTACGAAATTTTCGTTATCTATGATCATCGTTACGATGATAAATTAAAATTTTTTGAATCGCGAATTCATAATTTTCATATACACCTTCGCGATACTATCGAAATACTCATCTTCATTTACATATCTGCTTCACTTTACCGTGCATATATTTCCTTGCAATTTTTCATATTGGGGTCGTCGCGTAATAAAGATTAGCTCTTATCAATAGCAATCGGTCCTTCGCTCGAGAAAGGACGCATTGTCGATCGATGTGAATGTTGACTGTTAATAAAAAAAAATAATAATTTTATACTATGTAGATTTTTTATACTCATCAATAGCCAAGTATTATAATAAATGTGATAATTAATGTCAGTGGTCATTAAAAATATTTAATTTTTATTCAAAGCTGTTTTATACGTTTCAACTGTATTAATTGCAAAATTTTTAATTTTTTAATTCCTTCATTCAATTAGCATGTCGCTATCGGTAGGACGTGCAAATATATAAAAACGAACTATCGCGTATTGCCAATCAGCTGGTTTGAAGAAAATGATATCATGAAAGGGACAAAGGCAAAAGATTAGCTGACACGATAACAGGTGGGAGACGTCAGTTAAAATTGATATCCAAATGAAAGATCTTAATCGGAGCAAGTTTATTAAAATTATTGTTATCAAAAGATCTTGTGATAAGACAAAAAGTGCACATTGACGTTTTCCCAAGGTATGTTTAAGTATATTTTTTCGAATTTTTTATCTGGGATATATTTATATAAATATATAGTACATACGTATGTACGTTGTACATGTCAGATAAGTTAGTTACCAAGTACTTCAAGTCATACGATGTAAATATTAATGAGTTATTTTGAAAAACCGTGGTAATAACCAATAACCGCGTAAAAAAATGTGAAATTTTTCAAAAACCCCAATTTCGATAATATCCACGAAAAAAAAAGGGCCGAAGCTATTACGAAAATCTTGAGTCATGACGAAATCGAAATTTGAAAATTAATTATAAATTCATACATATCAAAGAAGACAAATAAATAAAAAATTACGTTCAAGTTAATATAATGAATAATAATAAAAAAGAACAATAGAGAAGCTAAAAGAAAAGTTTTCAACTTGCAATAAACTCGACTACAGTTTCTTCTTTGAATGTCTCTTTTTCTTTCTAACTTATCGATAAGCCCGATAAATATGATTGTAATGCCAATTGTGATTTCTATAAAAAAAAAAAAAAAAAAAAAGGTTTTAGCTACATAAATGAGGTTTGACTTTGCTTAAGCAGTGACGGCTACATGGCGGCTATGAATATTGGCGAAAGCTGTCAATTACAGTGAAATATTGTTAAAAATAAATAATTTTTCCAGGTGACAAAATTCTAACGAAACAGTAATTACGTCAGTCTTACCGTATTAATGAGTTTGCGAAGAGCATCGGATAATGTCGCATTCGTCCAATAAACTGTAACTTTCTTATCTTATGTCAAGTCTTGAATTAATGTTGACATTACTTAGCAGCCCTACCATGGTGGAATATATATGTATATCCTGTACTAGCTAATGTAATGTGTATATCTATATCGAATTATGGTTAACACTGAGGTACATCGATTCTCTCAGTGGTAAAACGACTCCACACGTTTATCGGCAGCGTTACGAAACTCGTCGGTTTTTCCAAGTTCAATTGAAAGTTTCGTCCGGCTTAAACGTCTTTTTCTTTTTTTTTAATTAAAACATTCAATATACGTAAATAGATATTGCACGTGTATAACGTTACGCGTACGTCTGTATAAATTTGTACATGAAAACGAATCAGGTGGATTTTTGAATCAGGATAAAAATCTTATAAAATTGTATTATCGTGAGCGGAGCTGAAAAATGATTAAAATTAAATAAAAAATATTGTAAATGTTGGATTAATTGAGAAATTTTTTTTTTTTTTCAGCATTCAATTGTATCACATTTTTTTTGGCTGATGTGTCTACAGTGTAGAATTTGTAATTTGAAAATTTTTTAATTATACAACAGTCCCAGCATGAAGTTCGAGTGGATCTTGTTACTTGTTTTGGATATGGTGTCGACTGGAAAAAATGACATTAGTATTGCTGATAACGCAAAGTCATGGATTTCTATGGAAAATTATAAAACTATATTGAAATTTTCTTTTCCTCTGTCAATATGTTGTAACGTCTATTTAGGCGGTGAGTCTAATTTATAAAATGAAAATTTGATTAAAAAATTTTTTTTTTAGATAATTAACACATTTCTGTTTCAGATACGAGCAGAGAAGTGGAAGTTATTTTTAAGCAATTCGTTCAAAACTATCCCTATCAGTATCTTGTACAAAAAAAAGTAATTGACTGTCAAGGATACTTTCTCCTGTCTGCATCAACGGAATCTTTGATAAGACCATTGCAAAAGTAAAATATATTATTTTAATTGTTAAAATAAAAATAAAAAAATTTATTTATTCATAACGCAGAATCCCGTCGATCATCTCCACCTCGGAAGTGTTAATCGTGGTCGATATCGAATTGGCCGAAATCGATTTGCTGTTCAACGTATCGATATACAATAACGCCAACGTTAATTTGATCGCCCGCAACGGCATTTGGAGTCTGTCGAAAAATTATTTGGAGAAGAGATATTTTCAAAGAGTCGAAACGTATGTGGGACCAAAATAAAAATTACAGGATTTTTTATTTTAAAAAAAAAAAAAAAAAAATTACTGTATTCAATTTTTCAAAAATATTTTCAGACTCGAAGATTTGTCGTACGGAAAAGGATTGCCTGATTTAAAGGGTAGAGAATTGAAAGCGGCAGCTTTCTATATGCCGCCCCTGTGTTATTTAAATCGTACGATAAACAAAACGGTCGATCAAATAGAAGGTGAATTTTATTTGGCCAATAGCGGTGAGTCCGACATATAATTTTCAATGATTGTCGACTTTGTGGATTTTCCGTGAAAGTAATACAAAGATCAAATACAAGAGTCACGGGGACTGTACGTTTATGTTTAAGGGCATGTGACGTCATTAAAATCATCGAGTCACGCTGAACGTTAGTTTACGATAAAAGGACGCGTAGCATTGCGTGACAAAAATTATGTCTGATCGTAAATAAAGATAATTTTTATAGCGTGATTGGCACGCTGACAATCAGAAATTGCCTAAAGCACTTACCCAATGATAAATCCAAAATTTACTTCAATGTTGGGTCTTCCCAAAGGATACTCGAGATTATTGTAGACAATGTGTGTATATATGTATGTATGCATCGCGTTTAGTTTTTACCTCGAAATTATATTATAGTTATTTATTTACGATCTGTATCAGTAAAAAAAAGGTCACACGGAAATATTACTGATATCGCACGTATAAACAGTGTCAGGTCGAACAGAAATCTTTAATCTGAAAAAAAGATATCGACCTAGCGCATCTTTCACGTTCTCTACAACTTTCGGAAAAAAAAAAGAACATAAAATGACAATAAAAATTTCAATTTATTTGTAGAAGACGAGAGAGACGGAGTGGAGATGAAGATGTTTTTGCTGATGGCGGAACGACTAAATTTTACATGGACCATTAGAAAACCAACATTTTCCTATAGGTATAATTTGAATTTTTTTTTTCCAAAATTCGTATATAAAAATTAATTGCATAGGTACGGCCGGCAAATAAATGGTACAGCGTGGAACGGGGGGATGATAGGTCAGCTGGTGAGAAAAGAGGTGAGTCGTTGAAGAAATTTTTTTTGTAATTTTTGACATTTTGAAAAAAAAAAATTGTTTTCAACCCGCACAGATCGATATGGCATTTACTGGCATCTGGCTCAAGCAGGATCATAATCTGTTTACCAATTTGACCGAATCCTGGTACCAATTATTTATTACATTTTTGGTACCAAGACCAAGACGATTTTCCAGCTTTTGGGGAATCACTAGACCATTTACACCTATCGTTTGGACAATGATAGTTTCGTCGTTGCTGTTCATGACGATTTATATGTTAATAAGAGCTAAAGTGAAGCCAAAAACCCCAAAAAGTAAGTATGTCACTTTTGAAAATAATATTTATTTCGAAATATGAAATTTCAATAAATTTAAGGATTTCGCCACTTTCTCCTCACATTAACTGAACTTATCGGTCGTCTCACCGGAGTTTGGGTACCAAGAAACACAACGGAAGTACGTATACCAATGTTCTTGTGGCAACTTTCCAGTCTGCTATTGGTATCCGCATACAGTTGCAGTTTAGCCGCAAGATTAACAAGTTCAGAATACGAGAGCAGGTATGAGAATAAAAAAATTTTTTTTTTAAAATCCCTATGAATTTATAAAAGAGAAAAAAATATTTTCAGGATAGACAATCTCCAACAATTTATAGAAGCAAATCTAACGTGGGGCAGACAAGGCCCAGTTCCAATATTCAAAGAATATTTCGATCTTAGTGTCAGTAATCAACATTACCCAAATTACAGTTAATCAATATATCCATATATGCACACATAAGTTCACTAAATACCACGTGTCTCATTATTCAGAACAGATACGCGGCCCAATTGCCCGATAGATTCGAGCACGAAAATGACAGCGAATCGAGACACAAGAAAATTTTGAATGGTAATTACGCCGTGGTGGGCCGTATAGTGGGTGCCTTATTTTTTCCAGAGGATAACGTAACCAATGAGGATCTCAAGGTAATAAATCACATGCCACGATAACGTAATTCCAAAAAAAAAAAACAAAAAAAAAATCATTAAAATTTTTTTTCAAAATTACTTCACCTGTCCCAAGGGCTATCGAGTGATGAAGGAAAAGGTTGGACAATTTTACGCAACCTTTGCCGTTCAACCATGGCTTTTGCATCCGATAAATACCGTGAGTCCCAAATGGCAGCCATTTTTCGTAATTACTCCAAGAAGTGATAACAATGTCTAATAAAATCGATTATTAAAACAGATAATGCTGAGGATCAAGGAAAGTGGACTGAATATCTTTCATCTCGAAGACGTCGTGCGTCGTAGAGCTGGCCTGAATCTACGGGAGGTGCTCGTGGAACGTGATAAGAACGACGGTGTCCCAAGGGTATTGTCTATAATGCCATTAGGCGCTGGATTCTCATTTTTACTCGTCGGCTTATTTGTGTCGTGCGTGACTTTTTATCTGGAGATTAGATCAGTACGAAATGGAAGATCGACCAGGGCGGTTTTGCATGACATAGAAAAAAAAAGGAATATCAACTAACAACAGTCGTGCTGTAAAAGTACGAGTAATTGGAATTGAAAGGGTTATACGTAAAGATGTACAATCGTATTGAATAATAGAAAAATGATAAGAGTAATAAATAAATACTTCGTCGTTAATCTACGATTTAAATTTATCTATGGAACTTTCTTTTTTTTATGAAATAAAACCAATTCTTTTTTTTTCTTTTAACGTACCTTCAAAGCTCAAATTATAACACGGATTTGAATTTGATTCACGGAAATTAACGGTCATTTAACTGTTTCGTCATCGTAACTATCGAATGGTGACAGTGGTATATATATGTACGATATATACACATGTATATATTGCTATGCCGTAAGGTCTTGTAAATAATGTTAATATGAAAATTTCAAAAATTATTTCTTTATTATAATACAGTTTGTGGAAAAACCCTGTTTACTGTACGTAGGGACTATGACGACCTACTTAGGATGCTCTGCTCGCGGAGCAGCTTAGAAAAAGATATTGTTACGCCGAGATATAATTTTCATGAGTAAAAATGAGGATCGCAGGACTGCGCAGAGGTAAACCTAGAAGAGGAAGCATGTTATTAAAGTGACGTAAGAGTATAACAATATACATATAAAGTTAGCGTGATACTGTGCGGATGTTCACTCACTGTTCAGCCTTCGCTACCTACCGGTAGATACAGCCGTGATACAAATAGATGAGGTTGTAGCCAATAAGGATCGTATTTTGGTTTAGATTACGCAGGATGCAATGACGTCACAATTAAAGCAACATCATTTTAACAGTTAAAGGACTTATTTACGCTTCGATGCGTATAAATATGGCCCCTGAGGGGGCAATTGACGTCGCGACATGACTGCAACTTGTGCAAAATGTCAGCCAATCAGAGCAGAGAGGTGACGTCACTGTCCAAGGAGGTAGCAAAAATTCTGCATGTGTAAACGCTGCACATTTCAAGCTTGTCTCAGTGGCTTGTCGATGTTTGAACCGATAGGATGTGTCACTGATCAACTTGAGCGTTTATAAAGATAATAGAAGAAATGAGTAGCCGATGACAGTTGCGGATATTTGATAAAATTTGATTTTCAAGTTCGTGAAAATTTGTGTATTAATCGAGCTACGATAAAGTTAATAACTTAAAATAAAGTGCCTTGAGCGCATAATTTGTATAGTTATAATAACTGTAACAGATAATTTTTTTATGAGAAAAACTTTTTTCATTAATATTTAACGAGCGAAGGAATCACGTCGAGATTCGAGAGTAACGTGATAAATAATTGATTGAAGACACTTGAAAATATAATTTGGGAATTTGTTGGGATAATTTTTTTTCTTCTATTCGTTGTAACGAACGCTCGTTAAGAATGGTCGTTAAGAAGAAGGAACATATCGACGATGGTATGTTAATTAATTAATTTTGAATTTAAAAAATTATTTTATATTTATTATTCTTTATTTTTTATATTATCAGTGCAACCGAAAACGGTTGACGATCATTTTGATCTTATCATGAACGGTAAGGAAGACATTGACGAAGAACCGGCAGATTTGTCATCGGAAGATCTTCCAGAGTGGTTCGAGGAGAGACTATTTAAAATGTAAATAAATATTGTGAGAAGTATGTAAAATATATCTTAATTGGGTAAAATTCATTTTCAGCGGACAAGAATACTACAAGAACAACATGTTGGCATTCGCAGTAACCGGTTTGGCTGGTCTCGTGGCTGTTTTGGCTAATCCTGATATATTAAAGGTGAAAATTGAAGTTGAAATGAAAATTTTGGAAAACTCAATGTGCAATATTAAAAATATATTTTTTAGATTTTAATTTATACTAAACAAAGCGGTACACCCTGCACGGCCTTCAAACGTTATCTAGAAACTATATTACATACGTATACTTGGTACACGAGCGACGCAACTGATATTACGTCGAGGTATATGAAAAAGAAATTTACATAAAAATTTAAATTTATGTAAACATACAATTCTTACTGACATTTTTAATTCTTACTTAAATGCTTCTAGGTGGTACAAGTCTTTGAACACGATTCGTTGGAAACATAGTTCAAATAGCAAAAGATCCAGAGTTGCAGGTTATGGCGCAATAACCCAAAGGGACATGGTGTTGACCCAATTTGGATTTTTCGGTTTTGCACTTGTGGAGCCGAAAAAATTTGGTCTTACATCTAGCGCCGATGAACTCGAGGGTATCAATCATTATTGGCGAGTGTTCGGTCACATGATTGGGATTTCGGACAGGTAAGCATAGAGGAACTGGCCCAAAAAAGGTATAAAATTGGGCACGATTGACTAATGCCCTGAATTATGGGTCATTTTTATGTGCTTGTTGGGTAACTAATAAATTAATTGAACGTGTAATTATTTATTGTGTGTCTTTAATGTTGTTTAAAAGGTTCAATTTGTGCCGTAAAACTGCGAGAGAAACAAGGAAACTCTGTGACAGAATAAAGCGTGAAGTATATAGAAAATATTTTGAAAATGTGTCAAAAGAATTTGAAAAAATGTCCGAAGCTTTGTTGGACGGTTTATGGATAATTGATTTTTCATTGGATTACGATGCCTTCATGTATTTTACGTATTCGTTGGTGGATGTTCCCTGTGAGTAATTTTTAACGATATAAAAAAAAAATTTCTTTTAGCGTAATAATATTAATCGTGAAAAATTAACGATTTTTCGCTTTTTCAGATAACAAACCATTGGGTCTGTATAGTTGGCTAAACCACAAGTATCGAGTTACCGTGTTATACTTTTGCTGTAAGTAAACAAATTGCTTAAATAATATTTAATTACGTCTATCTTTTTTTATTAAACAGCTGTTCCCATTATTGGTTATCTTGTGAGAACATTTTACAACCATTACTTGACACTGAATTATTGGCTCATGGAAAACTTCCCTATACTGCCGATCATTCGATTTGGACGAAAGGAATCGCAAATTAATCTTTATCCGAAATATCATTGACCGACTGTAAGTAAATAGTATTCGTGATTGAGGCGCTATAGAATTTTCTTAAATTTATAACGCGTCTCATTTAGAAACTTTTAAACTATTTTCCACGAATTATGTAAATATCACTGCGGGATGCAAAAATATATGAAAGAATCTGTATATATTTATGTATTATACAAAATTTATAGTGCGAATAAATATATCAAAATTACAAACCTGATCCCTTAACTTCAATAGAATTCCATCGCTTATCCTTTCAATACAAAAGTAGTATTGTACCGTATCCATCAAATTTAAATTTCGATAAAGGCTTCCGTATTCATAAGATGGCGCTAGAAGTTTCAAGCTGAACTTCATAACACATGCAGATCAACGAATCCCAATGGATAATAATGACGGTCGGTAATGTAGACACGCAGTTCTGATCACGGCTGCTCACAAGGTGCTGCCCTCTAAAAAACAAAGTCGATAAAAAACTTTGTACATTCATTGGACCGTGTCAAACTAATTAGCGTGCATTATCAGTATACATAAACAACAATTATCCCCTATCATGATTTACGTATATCACACACAAACAGACGAATCAACAATTATCATAAACCATTTTCAAGCATCCAACGCGATGCATACAATTCCAAGCAATTATTCATCCTCGCCAAAGCCATACGTATCCAGAGTAATAAGATCACTTAAAAGCAAAAAGCCAATTTATTAATTACATCAATTAATTTTTGCATCTCCGTAAAGCGTCCCGGCGAAAACAATTTCGCTAAAAAAAAAACTGCAATACAAAGGTTTGAAAGTGTAGCAAAATTCCGAAATCAAACACGAGTATTTTTAGCAGTCACAGAGATAACCCAGTGAAATTCTTGTTTCCCGTGATACTTTGTACAGTTATCAGAATTGAGGTTAAGACCAGCAGCGCGATATGAACAAGCAGCACGGAGAGCACAGCAGGCGCTGTTCCTGGTTTGTCAGAAATTTTTCCTCACCTTGCGTGATTCAACGGACATCTACGATTCGAGCTGGTTAAAGGCTTGCGTGCAATGTGAAGCTTTACGATGTATGTACCTACGTATAACATTAGATGAGTAGAGATGTGAATGTGGCTTGTCTGTGTTTATACATGCTATATACATATATATAACAGGAGAACAGCAATGCTCTCCTCTCCGCGACGTCTCTGCGTTCCCCCAGTCATCCTGATCCACCCTGTTACCACTAGAATCCCAGCAAGAAGCGTCTCGACGCCATCGGTCCCTTCGCCACTAACATCCACTCCGCCATCAGCGTCTCTTCACTACCCACACCAAACCGAAAGGCTCGAGTAAAATTTCCCCTTCGAATCTCGCCCGGACCGTAGAAACGACGAGGAGCGTCGCGTCGCTCCTATATAACTTGAAGAAAACGAAGACGTTCACTGGGATCGACAATCCGGCTTGAGGCTGTTTGTCCTCTGTTACAAAGGAATCCCTTATCCAGGGTCTACCTACCTGGCAGAGTTAAGAGAGAAAGAGACAAAATTCGCATATGCACGCTCAGCTAGGTATACGAATTCGACGATTAATACCTTAGAAATTTCATAGATGGACATAGGAGCGTGACGATTCTCAGTAGGAGCAGTGACGTTTTTTTTCAGGAATAAGTACGAGACGGTACGAAGTATTGCTAAATGATTGGAGGAGGCAGCCATAAGGAAAGGAAGGAAGGTATTGCTAAATGGTACAGCGTGACATTGGTTCTATTAGAAAACTATTGAGACTGTAAGAACAGTGAAGCTTCGCCGAGAACTGAATCAAGGAATTGGACAGTATCCCGAATTCTTGTGAATCGACAATTATAATTTTGAGGTGTAACGTTGGTTCACGTGGAACCCATTTTCTCTTTCCGTATCTCGTAACAGGGAGCCCTGCTCGCCGGACCTTCTTTCTTTTCTCAAGTTCTTTCTTCCGTTGCGCGTCCACATCTCGACCGTCGTTCAAGCTGCTGGAGAAGATAGGCAGTCCAGGGACTAGTTTTGCTGGTTCGCTTGGAGTGCTGATATTTTAAAAGGCCGGACGTTGCCGTATACGTATGTACTTATGTTTGTACGTAGGTAGATGTTAAGGTGGATACGTACTGGCGGAGCGCTGCGATAATTATGAGAAGCGGGCTGGGCTTGAGTACTGAGCCAGCACGGTATAGGACTGTAGGAACCAGCAGCCATGTTAAGCTATACCGATTCTAGAGGCGAGGACAGGCGAACAGAGTATAGTATACAGTGATATATATGTATATATGGGCTATATAACACACCCTATGCGCTTCCGGCGTTTCTTGCTATTCCAAGAAAGCGACGGCTGCGCCTGCAGACGATGCTGACTCCGCGGGCTTTGTTCGATATTCCTAATTACACGTTTCGGCACCCGGAATAGATCAGCAGGACGCCCTGAGCCAGTAGACTCGAGGCTTCCTACTTTTATTCCTGCAGAGATTTAACCCTCTTCGTCCTAGGTAGCCCTTCTTCTGGAGTATAAGCTTTTGAATAATTTCCCTCGACGGAGAATCTTTTTCAAGAGTCACCGACAATAGCCGTGCTAGGTCTTCTGTACATACCTATTGGTAGGAGTATCGAGTTGTCCCTTCTGTCTGCATACGATGCGATGAAGCGGCTACGAGTCTTATCGATAAGATTCAAAGAGTCCTTGAGAACACTCCCACAATACAGCTTTAGTGGACCTATCTTGTGTTACTGGTACTCTTGATTTTCTTGAGTTCAACCGTAAATAAGAGTCTATTGTAGCTCTCAGGTAAAAGCTCCGTTGCGAAATTAGTAACGGTTCGTCTGTTGTTTTTATTATGATTAAGAAAAAAAATCACGTGACATCGCTGTACTAATCGATAATATTTATTTAACTGTTGCGGAAGTTCCAGTTGTCAAGTACGTGATATGCAATATCTATGGTCGGTAACGCGTCCTTCTGACGACCTTGGTAAGCCATGAAAGATGTCATCTAGTCAGGATACGCTGCTAAGGCTGTTTTTTTATTTCACTTGAACACGATTGCAGGATACGTCGTTAGATTTGCAATAGGAAATTGTAATAGTTTTCCTGTGCAAGGTCGTGGAAGAGAGATCGGTTAAGACACCCGTTAGATTGGCGGCAGGGGCCAGGTGGTCTATCGGTGTAAATATCTATTATACATTCGAGAGAGGATAGAGGCGCCTGATAGTTCGCGAGGGCGCCACGGTCGTCTCTTACGGCGCCACCGGTTCATTCCCCCATGAGCGCCCGCGACGCACGGACGTGAACGCGAAAATTGGGGAAGAGTTTCGCGATTACGACGAGGATTCGCGAATCCCCATTAATAATTAATCGACGACGAGTGATCTATGTACACACAGTGTTCGGGTTTGGTGAATGTGCTGGGTTCTGTGTTCGCGAGGCTTCTCAATTCGTGCCTATCGGACGCCGCAACTTGTGAACGGGGGACTTTTTATTGTCCAGTGAGAAAGAGGCAAGCCGAGAAAAAGGGATAAGTCTAGGGAGAGCTTGAGAAACTGGTCATTTTTTTTCTTCTTGCTTTCCTCCTGTCTCTATTGTCCAATGAGATTATTTGCAAGGTAAGGGGAGATCCTCGTGACGTGTAATTAATGAGAATAACCAAGAAAATATTTCGTCGCACGGAATCGCATGGGATAATGATCAAGGCAGTTTTATATGTGAATAATTTTTTATAATGAATTTCGTCAGGGCAGTTTTAACGCTTCGATGTGAAATTTATGATGTAGCTCGTTATGTAGCATAAAGGAGGCTGCAGTGAAATGATAATGCAATGCCAAGTTGTAATATTAATTATTCACCACTGACTATTCCCATTCATATGTATGATGCTAATGGTGGGACGCGCGATTCATAATTTGGTCTTGATAGTTTTACTTCATTTAGATAATTGTAATGTGTGCTTGGGGTTAATGAGCAGAAATACGTTTAAAAGTGTTTATAACGATGATGCATCCGAGGTAAGGAAACTATAGTAATTCCGGTGTAATATGGTGCGATTTCAATCGATAAGCCAATCGATTATTAGCGCGATGTGCACGTAATGGAGATAGCGAGAAATCGGTGCAATTATCTGACGTTTTATTGCAATTCTCTTACTGTGCGAAATCTCTACAATTTATGCGAGTCTTTATGTTTTTATATATATCTACATATATACTATAGACGTTATACGAATAAAACTCGGCCAGAGGTCGTCGTGTTGTAAACAATATTAATTTACGCGAGCAGCAATGCTTGAATATTCATCACACGGATTCTGCGTAAAGTCACGTTACACTAGAAATATCATTTTTAAGGTGTAGAACATATTCACTTTTTTTTAACGCTTTCTTCTGTCAACGTAGCTAAATGTCAATTAACAGTAATTATGACGGAGAATTGCGATGTGGACGAACGTAACAGTGTTGACAGTTCCTGCTCTCTCGGGATTTATATTAGTAAAAATTAAATTCATGATAAAAAGAGTAATCCTGAATACAATTGTTATCGGATACCTTGAACCGAGCCCTGTGTAATATGACAGACAAATTTTAATGAACAATTATCCCATATACGTTGGAAAATAATTTTCAAATAATTGGGACGTAGACAGCGTTTCTTAAAGAGATTAATTATATTATATGGAATCCGTTGTGAGCTTCTCAGTGGATCGATTTTTATTTGGTATTTCGTGTTTACGATACGCACTGTATGTCCTCTTGGAATAAAACATCATCCACGCGTCTAGTATTCGGTGCCGAGTCGCTGGGACGCGCTAACGCGTTTAGGAGGGCAATTTTTTTGCTCTGGAACACTATAGGAAAATCGACCTCGGACGCTCGACGTCTTGACGCTATTTATTATCGCGCAAGGAATCGTACGTTCGACGCTCTTAATATATTTTACTAACACACGTAGCTTCGTGAACGAGGGTAAACTAAAATGGGCTAACGGGGTGCACGTTGGATGAATAATTGATTAACCTTTACATCCTAGGAGATCAGACGGCGAATATAAACAAGCGATAAAAGTGCGAGTCTATTGAAAATCGTAAAGAAGTAAAACATAACCTATGATCTTTATTATTCGTGATTAATGTGATCCAGTGTGAATTCAATAAGAACTCTATTGAAAGATTCGTATAATTTGAAACTGTTGTGAAGGTGAGAGAGAGAGAGAGAGAGAGAGTGAGAGGGAGACAGAAATTCTGCTACCGGAAGTGGAAGAAAGGAAAGGACGAGTTCGATCGCTAAGTGAGACGAAATAAGAGAGGTCCTTCTCTTCTGAAGAAAATTCATCGACTAAAGAAGAGAGCCAGAGGGGGGGAGGCTCTAGCGCTGCGGAGGGAGCGAGAAGGAAGGAAGACGTACTGGTGCGTAAAGGGACAAGAGAGAAGTGCTACGAGTAATAACCCGAGTTACCAAGGAGTTGAGCGGAGGGCCACTTCCGGTGAGGGCGCTGAGCGTAAAGGTAAGAAAGCAAAATATTCCATTCTTATACTTAAAGATATAGGACAAACTCTCTTAGTCCGTTCATTAAAGATTTAGAGATTTCGTCTCTCCGAGCCTTTCCAAGTATTATATTTCCTGCGACGTCCTTCCATGTGAAATATCATGCCAGTGCTTCGTTTCCGGATGGTCGAAAAATCTTGAGGAAGTGAAACCGTGACGGGAAGGAAACGATGGCAATGAGGAGAGCAGAAATTAAGGCGTCCATTAAACGCAATGATAAACTTTGAATAAGAAAAATTGAAAAAGGCACCCGGTATATAATAGCCGCTTGATTGTCATTCAAGGAATCTCTCACAATCTCCATTATGAGCTGAAGCTTATTGAACATTGCGCAGAAGATTTGTTTAAGGATGATATTATTAATTATTCAGGCACATAGATTTAAATTTAATCTCGTGCGTGTGTATATATATGTATGTGTATATATATATATATATATATATATATCCTTTCACTGCCTCCTCTCTTTATCGTTGTCGCACTAAAGGTAATTAGTAGACTGAACCGTTTTGATTAGACTTTTAATTTCATTTTGTTTCAACTCTTCCCATTTTCCTTGGACGACGACGTCGACGTCGGCTACCCGATTATTTCCTCTAACAATGACGCGACGAAGATCGTTAGCGAGTTTCGAATACACGAACGTGATATTGAATATAGTGGCTCCTTGGCTCATTATGATAATTGACATTGTTGTCGTCATAACACAATAGCACGTGTCTCTATACGCCGCTCAATTATTAATAAGAAAACGTATCCGAGCATATTTTCTATGAAGTTTTTGTAATCATATCATCGTGTTATTAAGCGACTTGATTATCAATGGGCAAACTGATTATTGACTCTGCGAGTTCAATAGAATCATCTTACTTGTCTGTCGCCTAACTTTCATCGAATTCAATTAACTCTTATCATTCGAAATCGTAATTCCTCCCTCCGTCCAGACTATTTTTCTTCGTCTCTCTTTCACTTCCTCGTCAAAATGCATATCCGGAGACAAGGGCCTATAGTTTGTTTCTCTGTCTTGCGAGCTGTCGATCCCCTGTTTTTATGCCGTATCGGCGCATTATCGATAACGTAACTTTATTCATCACTGATAAGGAATCTAGACTCTGTGAAGTCGATCGTTGGGCTATGCGCTATTGTCTTCATTGTCTTTTCCTTATTATAATAGACTCACGGAAACGCCACGTTATCATGCCGAGTACAGTACATTCGATTCCCAGCTACGTATGTTTGATAATTTATTGACACTTTGATAAGCGTCCGATTAGCGGTACCGATTTACATTCCTCTAGAGCGGTGCTTATCAATTACCGTGTACGTTCGATAAGATCGTTAGCGAAATTTCGGGAAGATCTCACACGGTGCACATGTGTTCACTCGAAATTGGATCATCTTGCAGGCATCTAGGGTAACGTCATCCAAGTGGAAATCGAGGTTATCGGTAAGCTCTGAATAAATCGGCAACGGTTCTTGATAATGGAATCGTTAACCTTCAGATACTTTTCTTTTTTTTCCCTCTGCTTTTCATTGCCAACGTCAAATCTTTCAGTGGCATTAAATTATACGGATGCTCGTCGCGCGAACAAAATTCCTATGATTTCTAACTTTACGACTTTTTCGACGTTTATGCATACCGATTAGCGTGACTATTTATCTTTTTTTTTTTTTGGTCAAGTACGATTCATTCGTATTTATAGATATATATGTATATACATAAAACGGGTATGAGCTATGCACTGAGAATTTCTCAAATTTCGTCAACTCCAAACTGCTCGATATTCTTATCGTACGTGGCAAAGCGTTTAATCCTTAAAATAAAAAAACGGGGATTTCACCGGAATAATTGTCATCGTCAAACGATTACGACTTGTCGATACGTATCGATCGTCTACGTTAAACGCGACATAATCGAAACGGAAGCGTAATGCTTCTCGCGCGCCACAACCCTCGTGTGACCGTTTCGTGCATCAGACTGCGGCTGGTCGATATCGCAATAAGAAGGAGTGTGGCCATTTTTTTTTTTTTTTTCGTGAAATAGTATTCGTAGAAAGGGAAAATGTATATATATATAGCGGTCGGACCGAGTACATCCTGAAGGACGAAAAGTGGGGGGTTGAGAGGTCGAGGGAATGGGAGCCTAACGTGAAAATAGTGAAAGACGGGTCTGAGAAATGAGGGATGTCCGATCGATGAGGTTTCTCGAATCGTTGGGTGGGTGGGGGGCCGGGGGGGGTAGCGGAGGGTCCAGGGAGAAAATATGAAGCCAGTTAATCCCGTGGGTGTAACGAGGTACGGAGGGGGGAGGGGCGAGGGTGATGGCTACGATCCTACGACAATACGGATACATGATTTTTAAGTTATTTTTGGAAGCTGCGAATTTTCGTTCGTAGGTCCTTCTGGACCATTTCGGTAATCCCGCATTCGATCGCTCTCGTATTCCAGGAAAAAAATTTCTTAACGAGGACCAAGTTCTGTGTGAGTGGGTGACCAGTGCTTAATGCGGTGTGACGTTATGTGCCTTGTGTGGATAACGGGGAACAGTCGGAGACGTGTGTTGATACGTGTGTGTATATTTATTGTGTGTGAGCGCACCTTTACGTATGTGAATTCTATAAATAGACACGCGGAGAGACATGGACGTTCTACGATATAATTGTCCAGACTCTCTTTCGCATTACGGATACATCGAAGGTCGTTTTAATGGGGTGGGCGATGGTACGGATGATGATTCTGGGGTAGGTACTGAGATTTGCTCTTGCGAACGATGTACCGGGTTCGCACGTTGTCTTGGAGGATGACGGGAGCCAAGTCCTCTTGGCGCTTATAGATACGTGGGTGTGTATATTGTAACGCCAATTTTTACGGTGTCGCACGAATAAGTGGCAACACCGGAAATAATTGATAAGATAGTCAATTTACTGGACGCCAGGTATAACCTGAGGTTGTACCGCTGTCTTCTATGAGGACACGCTGGCAAGGTCTTATGGCGGTGGGGTCAGGGGTTTGGGAGGTAATAATAAAAATCTGAAAACTAGGGGATTCCCTGTAAAAATTATTGAAATTATTTTACACGATAACCAACTCACGAAAACAAAATTCAGGGACGGATTCGATTTATTTTAAATAGAAAAATGTGGGGACAGTACTGTCGAATACAAGTGATGGGCACGGAAGGCAGATCGAGATCGTACAGAACGGCCGATGTTGCCCGAACGACTTTATACGATAATGTGTCCGCTGGAACGACGCGACTAACGATACGATAATAAACGGTACGGTAGTGACTCGCGCACCCGCGTGTCAGGGAGACGATTTCGCGAGACGCGGACTGAACGATTTAGACGTAAAACCGGAAGAGTAGAAAGACGGAAGTGCGAGAGCGAGTCTCTGCTTGTCACCGGATTGGCTGTTCTCGGAGCCGTAGCGATCAGGAAGGCGCAGGACGACGCGTCGAACAGAAAAGATCGGTTGATCCTATAAATCGAAAGATAGCCAGAATAGCTCTGAGCATCTGTCATCGCTGGTCCGGTAGCTCCTACCATCTACAGGAACACACTCTCCTGGATTGTAGGCCCGTCGATACGATACGACAAAATAAATGAAAAATCGGTACCAAACGATAGCGCGTCTAGTCCCGCAATACCACCACTCCTTACATCGGCTCCGTTACCGATCTCGCGATCTTCAATCGTTTTGACGATCCCGATGAAATAGATCCTGGCATCATGCTACGTTAGGATGGCCGCAGTGCCGTTTCCGGAAGGCGGAAATCACATCCACCTCTACTCCCTCGATACTCGGCTCCACGCCGCTTCTAAAACCCGCGTTTGCCCTGTGATCCTGAAGACGCTCGTCGCTTGGCGTAGTCGAGCCGCCAGGTCGTGTGCTCCGGTCTTGACGTCATCTCTCCTCGACAGCGCTCCGCCAGGCCCGTAGTTGGTTCCCTCGGGCCCCGTCTCGCTAGAAATTTCGTCGATTCCTCTCGGATCCGCTTAAAGAGCTCAAAAACAAAGGAAACATTCGCCACTGGGAGATAAATAAAAATTCTTTAAATAAAGTCAGTCCAACGCCACGCGAAACGCTCCCTGACCCATCAGGCCCCACGACGTAGCCGAATTCGGCTACTCCTGTGACGTGAATCAAAATGCCACGTCACAGTATGTATACGTGGAACGGGGGTTAGCTATGCAGTGTCCTGACTTTGTTGGTTCTCTGTAATCCGTATAGGAAGGCACGAAGGTTCGCGATTGGACTGCAGGGAGCGGGGGGGGGAGGGATTGGAGGTCTGGGATGGTATAAAATAGGCAGTCCAGGGTGGCTGGTGGGTGATCGAGGGTGGCTGGTTCTGGGTGGGTGGCGCGCGGGACCTGGAGCAAGGGGGGTGGTGTGTGTGGCAAATCGGCAGAGCGACCAGCGTTACCGTCGCATTTTAGAGAGGACTGTGGCGCTGGATGGAGGTAGGCTGGCTGGGATGGCTGGCAGAGAGGCCAGGGGATATATAGCCGACACGTCTCTCTGGCTATGCTGTATGCCGGCAGGCCTCCTCTCTACCCTGCTTCACATTCTCTCTCCCTTATTGCCGCTCCTGTCCCTCTCTTGCTCTCTCTCTTTCCCTCTCTCTTCTCTATCTATCTTTTTCGTTCTCTCTCGGCTCTTCATCTATCTCTGCGTGTCTCCCTCGGCTCAACCGACTCTCGGTCCCTCTCTCTCTCTCTCTCTCTCGTTCTATCTCCTCGTTCGCTCGTTCGTTCAATACTCCAAGAGAGAGAGAGAAAGAGAAAGAGAAGCAGCTCGCAACCCAACGGATTCACGGAACATGGTCGGCGGCTATACGGATGGCTCTCGCGCACACTGTTACCACGAGACCCAATCGCCATCAGCCCTCCTGGTCTACGTGAATACGCCGATCACGCGAAAAACGAACTTCCATGGAGTTTCCAATTCCGCAGGAAGATCTCCTTCGCTGGATGCTGATCTCTCCTGCGTGGACAAGAACGCGGGACAGGCAAGTCATCCTTATATCGGAGACCCCCACGTCCTCTGTCCCGAGCTGATCTTGCTTAAAATTTTGAAAATTCATTCTGACCTTATTCTTATGGCTACAATGGCTACGTGGCCCCATTTTTCGGTGCATCGCGAGGCGGCCAGTAGGGCCGGCAGGGAACTCGAAGCCATTCGGAATCACATATTCCCGGCCGCAATATGGACTCATTAGAATTTCTCGGGAATCCTCGTATCGAGCAGCTGCAACTTACTCGGATTCGATGCAGCGGCTTTCGGACACCAGCACCGAGAGCTGCACCCGTTCCTTCACCTTGGCACGCAAGCGTGTTATTTTTTTTTACCTTTTTCCCTCCGCCCCTTCGCCCTTCCTCTCTTTTTTCTCCTTCCCAACTGGCAATACCGACTGCCTCGGCTATTCTCCCGGTGTTAACGCGACCGGCCCTGCACGACGTTGAAAAAGTTGAGTTTGTACCGCGTTGACGCCGCGCCTCCCTCCTCCCCACCGAACGTCTTCGTACCCCGACGCTACGCGTCGCAGAGAGGCCGCGGGGTATCCGTGATGCTCTTGTCGCAGTGACTCCTCGGTATTTTCTCCTTGCGTTCTCATGAGGTCGCTCGGTGATCACGTGTCTCTGCACGACGCATACGAAAAACTTCGCGGAGCTGCTACGCAGCCAGGTGGCAATGCGAGCGACAGGACGAGATACGACTTTTATATTTTACAGCCGGAGGCGCGCTTAACGGATCGTTTATCGCTCGATTTTATATCACGCGATAGAACCGTCGCTCCTTGAAAATTCTCTCGGACTTTGCCAATCGGCATTTAATCATCGATGCTTGGTCCGTTTCGCTCATTCTCCTTTGTTTTGGCTCCCTCGGTCGGTCTCTCTCTTTCTCTCTAAATCTGACTCTCAATCAGGAGGCTGCGCGTATGGACCCAAATGACGGGGACCGGCTGCCTCCTTCGTTGCCTATACTTCGGTTCGCGTTACCCGTCCTCGTCCACGCCTACGTACCGTAAGCGTAAAATTCTTGTCCGTGGCAAAATCGTTCGTTCGCCACAGCCTGGCGGATCCGTGGCCAGGCTTCTAGGCTTGGTTGGGTTTTTGGCCAGGCCACCTGAAAACTGGTCGCGTCGAGAGTATTATCGCTACGTCGAGAATTCTCTCACGCGAGTGCCCCGACTCTACGCTGTGCTCGCCGAGTGCCCGTTGGCGTCGAGTTATTTTTTGCAGTGACGTTACGGCAAGGCGATAGGAACGGATCGTAGCCACTGCCTTCTGTACTAACCCAAGCTGAGCTAAGTACGGCAGGACGACTCGCCCAGGGCACCTATACGCACTCTTACTCGGTATTATCGTTACCCGCGTTTCACTTCTCCCGGAGACGTCGTGTGTATTGCCCGCGACTGTCTTCTCTGCGTCGAGTCTACGTTTGTATTCCATGCTGGTATCTCGAACTGTGAATTGTACTTAGGGTCATGTATAATGTAATGTGTATATATATAGCGTTCTTAATACTGCCGAGCATTTTCTACGCGTGCAGTGTAGCGCAAACAGAGGCTGGAACGTTGGGTAGCTCTGTTGCGCATCGACGCAGAGTCATGCATGTTGGAGAGAGAAAGAGAGAAAGAGAGAGAGAGAGAGAGAGAGAGAGAGAGAGAGAGAGAGAGAGAGAGAGAGAGAGAGATATGAGTGCTCGACGTTGATATGTATACGAGAGGGACAGTACTGTATCGCGCTGCACTCTACGTGTTTCTATACCTAGAAAGTCATCTCCCATCGCGCATCGCCTTGGTATCTCGTCCGGTCGTCCGGCCTACACAGCAAATAGAACAAACGCTGCTTACTAGTCGGCGACGAGTAAAGCCTGTCTCACGCGTACGAAATTTTCGCGATTCTACAGAAGTATAAATTGACGCTGGGTTATGTGATGCGTACGAGATGACGTTGCGATTAAAAAGAGACTGGGCGTTAGGAATTGTGGATTCGGTGATTGTTGGATGTTGAAATTTTTTTTTTTTCATTTAATTAACGAGAATCGCAACTTTTTTTTAGGTGCAATTTACTCGGTGTGATTGAGACTGGGAATTCATTTGGTTTGCGGAGTGTTATCGTGTGACTTATTGTGGAATGGGTTAGATTAGGTTAGGTTCTGGTATATATATATTTATATGATCGTATGGCGTAACAGTGTCCTCACTTGTCGCTTCTATGCGATACGCCGTAATTGTGAATTCGGCTTTAAGGACTAAGGGCAGCGTGATTCATGATACCGCGTGATTCACAGTTCTCCGGGTATCGTTCAAGGACTCCTCGGGCGACGTGGTCAAAAGGATTTTCGCCTACCTCTTCCATTAGAGTTATTTCGCGTTCGAGACGACGTAGAGGAGACGCGCGCTCCTCCACGCGGACCTTTTCGTAACGCTCGCTGCCGAACCTTATTCGGCGCTACAGTCCCCACCCATTAACAGGACGAATTCGGTGCGAGGCCATTGCGCTCAGTCAGCCCTCCTCGTAAGAGGGTTTCTCTCTCTCTCTCTCTCTCTCTCTTTCTCTCTCTCGTCTCGCTTCCAACCAACTCCGACTATACGAGCGTACACCACCCTATTTTCTACCCAGGTCGACCTAGCGCCCCGTAACTCGGCTTCAACCTTCTCTCCCTCTCTCGCTCTCTCTCTCTCTCTCTCTGTCTCTCTCTCTCTCTCTCTCTCTCTCTCTCTCTCTCTCTCTCTCTCTCTCTCTCTCTCTCTCTCTCTCTCCCTCTCTCAGGAGGGCTTTTCAGCTCTAGTCCGGGCCTAGAAAATCCAGGCCCGATTCATTCCAACGGACCTCCACGTCGTGTCGGTTAACGCGTACCTGGCACTCGAGTCGCCAGTCCCTCCTGTGGCTCAGCGAAGCGTACGAGTGAACGAGCGAACGAGCCGTACAGTCAGCCAGTCGGACGCTCGTATAGAATTCGAACGAAATGAAATTCTCGCCAAGACGCCGGCGAGTCAGGGCGACGGAGGAGGCGGAGGAGACACACGCGATTTAACTTGGCCGGGAAGCGCGTCCTTTGTCGTTCGATAGAGGCCGCGCTCGGTAACTTCGCCTCGACTCTCTCTCGATGCGTTAACGAGATTATCTTACCTAGGCTTATACACGGCTAGATGGGTTTACGTCATGGCGTTGTACTTGGAATCGCTGTGCGTGCGTTTCTTCTTGTGTTTGCCGTGTGTCATTATGTCGCTTGCATGGATATCGGGCTTGGTCGCTGTGTATCAACGATAATTTCGTAAGAATAGGGCACGGGCGTATGTATAGACGTCGCCGTGGAGACTGCTGCACCAGTGGCCATTTTCGTTTGCTTTGGCACATGGCGCAGGTGTGCCTCGCTTACGATCATGGGGAGCCGTTCGACCTGGTCAGCTCCGAGATGTTTTATTAGTGGGGGGAGGAAGGGCCCGAGGGAGGGGGGTAGAGCACGAGAGAGAAAGAGAGATAGCGCTCCTCTGGGAGTAAAAACGTATTTACGTGTATATACCGATGGCAGGGCGACGGTGTCGCCAATTGCGGATGGGCCCGAAGAAATCGGGCTGATGCCACGAAGAAAAGGGAGGTCTGAGAAGTGTCGCCCGTTCTGGAATTTTCGTAACGCCGACACTCGTCTTGGCCATTCGGCTTAATTGCTCTTTTTCTCTCTCTCTCTCTCTCTCTCTCTCTCTCTCGATTCTTGTTTGTCTCTCTTTACGCTGTGAATTTTATCTCTTTCCACTTCCTCCCCTCTCTCTCTCTCTCTCGCCTTTATGCATCTCCTTTTGTTCCTCATGCTGGTTCTACGCTTCTTTCCTATCTTTGTCCCTACCGCCATGTTACGTGGGTCGCGGCGCGACGGCGACTGCGACGCTGCGGGCAGCGTCGTTTGTCTTCTGGCATCGTTGTCGTTGGGAATTCGTCAGATCGATACTCCACGCTCAGAGAGACGGAACCGCCATGAGTTCTGGAAGCCGCCCAAAGACTCGAATATGATCACGACGAAGAGTAACCTAAGAAACGTGTAGCAAATCTTTTTTTCTTTTCATTTTACTCTCGCCAAACTAATTAACGAGCTATCGCGTAGGAGTTTGCATTCACGAAAATTACGCTCGTGTCGCGGAGCGTGACGAGCAAGATGGATCAACCGATCCTATGGAGTACGTAAAAAAAAAAAAAGAAATTAAATACGTCAAACGCTCATAACCTTATACACTGTGGTTACATTGAAAAAAATAATTGTGCATACCCCGTAAGATATATATACATATAGTCTGCACGCTTAAAGTAGACGATAAATAATTCTACAGCGACTGTATAACCAACTTTTAAAACATTTCCGTTTCACCGTGGCGTTAAAGTGTACCGCGATAACGATCTCACCTCAAGCTTTACTCGCAATTAATTACCCCTCCGCCCTCGCGCGCAAAGAATGGCAGAAATTCACCGACGGTCAATTATTTTCTTCGGATTGTCTCTCACGGCTGTCTCTTTATAACGGATTCGCGATGCGCCAGCGTCTCTTAGGCTCGTCCTCTCCCGAAGGCGCTCGCTCACATTTGGTTATATTTATGGACTGTACTCGCTGCCGTTACCGCCCGAGCGCCAACGGCTCACGCGAGCATCGCAGACCTACCGAAGGTGACTCTCATGGCTGATGAAGACGAAGCAGTAGACGATACAAAAAGAACACAAGAGGACGCGTCTTACGAGTTACGTTCCACGCGAGGCACTTGTATTTTTTTTTCAGGGGGCCAACTTCACGTGACTTTTCAACGTTGAGTAGTCACTCGTGTCGACATATTATTTATCTCCCTTCACGACGAGGCGCCCGTATTGGGCTTTTTCGAAGCGTCTGACGACGAAAGGGACGCGTGCTGACGACGGTGAGCGGGGAGGGTCCGGGGGAGGGGATTGAGTTCCAGTAGGAGATGACGCGGACAGGGGTTGGCCGAGCTTGTACCGTGTGTAGTGAAGTCTATAAAGGAGTGCTTTATTGATCTGAGTTTGAACGCGGCACTAGGATGCCGATATATAGCTTCGTCTATAATGGTAGGCTACGAATAAGGGGGGTAAAGCTCTCCGTCCGCGCATATCCGACTATACCCTTTTATCTTCCTTGAAACACCAAACCGGCGGGGGGGTCACCGGAACTGCACCTGCCTTTTCAATGTATTTCGCTATCTGTCTTAACTGGATCATTGGACGTCGAATTTTCTTGGAGGATTTTTACTTTGACCCCACGCCGACCCCCCTTCCCACTGGCCCACCTGCGTTTATTACTTCCGGTGCTGTCACGCGACCTTGATTCTGAGGTTGACGTTATTTCGTCCGTCGTGTGACGCGAACCCGTGCGAACGACTTCCGGTTTTCTTCCCTAGATCACCGACGAAGTCGCCGTGATCGTTTCCGGTCGACCAGGTTGCGGGAAGCCACGTCGACGTTTTTTTTCGTAATTAACGCAAGTGACGCTTAAACCCGTGCAACGTCGCTTGTCAGGCGCAGATACTGCAAACGCTCGTTTACTCACGCACTCGAGGAATCGTGTTCGGATACGGATGTATAATTTTGACGTTAATGTAAAGGAAAAAAGAAAAAAAAAAGTGGGAGAGAAAGAAAAAAGTAAACTCCATAGGATCCAGGGATTAGTGGTTCATGGCGAGAGGTGCTCCACTCGTCCAAGGTCTGGGTCAGCGGGTCAATCGATCAAGAAATACGGTTAAGCCTCGGCTAAGCGTTAGAGGACGATCAGCGAGGGATCGAGATTTCGGTATAAAACGGAGAGAGAAAGGGGTGAACGTAGAACAGAGAGGGAGAGTAAGAGAGAAAGGGAGAGAGGAGTCGCTCGTAAAAAGTTACAGGAGAGAATTTTTAATGGTCCATACGTATATACATATATACATATCCAAATGTGCCCCACACATGATTTTAAAATACGTTCACACTCGACACGCATGATACAGCGCCTGCGATTATAGTCTCGTACTCTCGGGGGATACGCGGGGTACGGGTTCGCATAATGGCCGTGGGCCTCCTCGATATCGGCGAATGAAACGCCCGGAGGTGAAGTTGATGGGGGGGGGGTTGGGGGGAGGAGGGTGTGCCCAGCCACCAGCCCATGGGTAAGAGCGTCGGAATCCCAGAGAGCACGGTGTACCGTGTAGTGGTATAGTGACGGATGGTGGAGTGGGACGGGTGGGTAAGGTAAGAGGGGGAGGAGAGGGGAGGGGCCAAGAGGTGCAGCAGCAGCCGGTGCAAAGGCAAAGCCGCCGTTGGGCATCGCGGACTAAATCGCCCTGGTTGGTATCTGTGCACTCGGGCTCCGCGGATAACGCCAAGCACGGCAACGGTAACGAGCATCAAAGAGCCGCGGGGTCAAAGACACCGGCGTATACCGACAGGACTGGCAGGGCCGGCGAGTGCGCTGAAATGCTTGCCTCGGTATCAAGAGCCCCCCCCCCCCCCACCGATATACCCATAGGTAACGTCGTGTTTGTTTTGTGCACGGGTGCACATGTGTGTGTTCACGGTACTGGATACTGCCAGTTAGGAACTGCAGATCCAGAGCCCATTGGATATCTATGTATACTTATGTGCATACCCCGCGGATCATTACGTTGGTAGAGGGGCTGGTTTGACCCCGTAGCTGACCCCGGGAGTTATCGATGGCTCTAAATACGGAGCCTGATTATTGGGTGTTAGAGGTTCGAAGGTTTTTTATTGTACTTTTTGGCTAGGGTGACTTTGGTGGACGGTGTCGTACGTATGTGAGTAGACCCGGGTCAATGAAATGATGATCGCGGAGGATCTTCGGGGTCGGAGTGGGACGTCAGCAAGGTGACGGTTGGAATGATTTTCAATTTGATCCTAAAAGAGTCACCGGTTCACGTTTGGTGGGTATCCTTGTTTCTCAGATGGGTACCGAACCTGCTCGCAGCAGCATCCCGTACAGAGTTCAGGTCGGGAACTGGGATAAATCTGTAACGTCAATGTTCGCGACCTCCGGTTTATCTGTCGTCGTTGACCTGTCTCTTTCTCTCGCGGTGCTCTTGCGCGAACCTGGAGCCTCGTCATCGTGACCAACTCGGGCGTCCGTCCCTCGTTCCCGAATACCAATCCCTCCGCACTCCAGACGGAACGCGAACTCTCGTGCACACAGTGCAAGGTGGAGGGCTGGGGCCTCGGACTTCGGGTACCGTGAGGAGTCACCGTGAGTCGAGGAGGCTCCGAAATCGAGGAAACGACAAGGACGGATAGCTGAGACCGTGAGAGAATTATTCAACGTGGGAGAGAGATAGAGCGAGTATCAGTTTTCCCGTATCCTGATGAAAGTGGTCTGGGAGGAGAGAGAGAGAGAGAAAGAGAGAGAGAGAGAGAAACTCAGCGTGCTGAAGAGTAGCGCGTGCTCACAGAAACTCTACTTCTCTCCCTGTTCCGCCATCGGCATTGCTGCTGCTGCTACCTACCACCACCGGCACCCGTCATTACTACTACCAGGAGTCGCTGGCACCGGCAGGCGTCGTCGTCGTCGTCGTCGACATCCTTTTCCCTGTGTGTGATCCCCGCCCGCTTGGACTCACCCCACAGCCAGTGGCTGCTATAGAGATGGTGATGGTACTTCTCTCTCTCTCTCTCTCTCTCGCTCCTCCACCTTCCTCTCCTCCCTCCCAGCCCCCTTAGGTTCCTATTCTCCCTCTCCGGTATACGCCTAACCCCCTCGATCCAACCTCACTACTACACTTCCCTAACTTCTCCTGAATCCCCGCCGACCTGAACCCTGCCCCACCTCAGCCCCGCACCCCCAAGCGACGCGCGCCTGGCGAGCGACACGACAGCTTTGCGATTATCTTTTGTCCGATCGTAGCGGCGTCGCGACGAAACGCGCGCGCTTCTACGTATACGTATACGTACTATAGCAATCTTCCGTCTGTGTGTTTATATATGTATGCGAGAGGGGGAGTGTACGTGTTAGGTCACGATGCTCTAAGGTCTCTCCCTCTCTCTCTCTCTCTCTCTCTCTCTTTGTGGTATAGATACGCGAAGGCTGTGCGAAATGACGCCTGGTCGTTGTTGGCATCGCGATGTTACTTGTCCTCTGTGTTACTTTTTTGTATTTTCAAGTAATTCCCACTCAGTCCGACTGCAATGATATTACTTAGGCTCTTTATCTATGCGAACCTCTCGACTACCGATGCCGTCGGGGGATCTGGAGGCGTCGCACCTGTCGACGCTCATTGACGGCGTTTCATTCTTGACTTTGAGGTACCCTACAGGTGGAGCCTGAGGTCCTATTGAATTTTTCAAAATTTCTCTTTGCCAGTCATCCATCCTTTTTTTTTGGGCCCCGATCACTCCGACGCATCTGCCAGTCTCTCTCATTGCGACGACGACGACGTCGATGGGTGCTTTTTGACTGGCAGATTTTACTTCGAAAACGAAAAACGAAACGATTCACGAGATTGAAAGATGGAGCTGATAGTAGAGAGCCATGTTGAGGGAACGTAAAGAGCTCGGAGCGGGTATCGGTGCTCTGGCGTCCGTGACGGTGACGTCACCGCCACCCCCTTTCCACCCACCCAGGGCTGTCTCTTCTAGCCTTTCCCGTCTTATTGGGATTCGGACCGAGACTGACGGAAGGTTGGAGAAAAATGAGTGCAGAGGAAAGCTCGAGAACGAAATTGCTAGAGCACGTGGGAGATGATGGATCCGATCTATGTCCGATCGCATGTGGATCGTTACCGAGAGATCGTAATAATTAAAAAGAAAAATAATCGTCATTTGTACACAAGGGAGCGATAACCTATCCCTGTTGCAGCAATTTTTTTTTTTTAGTAATTTCGAAAGACTTTTGCTCACTACTGTCCACGTGGTATACATATGCGTATACGCGTAATTAGTAGCAGTGAAAAGTTATTATGTCAATTTCAAATTTAAACATATTTTCATTGGCAATCAAGTATCAATTTATTTGATAAAACTTTTAGCGATTTTCTTTCGGTCTTGTCTTTTTCTTGCCAATAAATCGTCAACGTCGTTTGTTTCGTTTTAGTCTGTATATCTGAAATTTTTTTTATTATTATTTTTTTTTTCGTTCTTGTCTATTCACTCGAGCGAGCATGGAGATATATTATGTGGGTAGAAAAAAGAAAAGAAATGCCGCCCATTCGTCAAACCGATCCAACGATGATGGAGCGCGCGAGATTCTCAATGTCCCTTTCGTGGTCCGACGTGTCTACTCGAGATCTTAAAATTCGCTGCTCGTTGCCACGGCCAGAAGTCGACGCGACTGGAATATAGACGCACGTATGCACACACACGGGTTCACCGGTTGCGGCAACGTTTTGCGGCAAATCGCAACCGCCGGACCTACGAGAAACGCAATACTCCTCCGAGAAGGCCAAAGTGTCGCTGGTTACGCGCGAAAATTGCGTTAGTGGTATTATCGGACGTGTGTGTGCGCGTCTATGTACAACATGTATGCTGGCTATGCAAAATCTTGCCAAGAAGTAGGTAGGTAGGTAGGTGGATTTATACACGGTGAGCAAAAGTTCTAGGCTCGTTCTGCGAATCGGAGTCTCGTTCGTGTAATTTATTAAAATAATATGTAGGTATATAGAGTGGGCATTACTATGCTCACATATCAAGAAATATTAGTGTCGCCCTAAATGAAATCAATGAAAAATCTTATGCGAATAAAATTGGCACAGCCGCTTGGGCACAATCGCTTTAAAAAAGCATTAGTCCCTTAATGCCCTTTGATTGCTGATTAGTTGATGTATTTTAATTTTTTAAAAAATTTCGAAAAAAAGACTAGCTCGGATCATCCGGTATTGGATGTGTAACCTTAGCTTAATTTCATTGTGTCATTACGAGACCCATTGTAGCTTTGAGTTAGCTAACGGTGGAAGGAATTTGAAAATTTATATTTTGCTTATTCGTATTGTTTTTAGTGTCGTGAGTTCGCACTGAAATTTTCCGAATTCTTCCATCGCTGGCCAAGCGGAGCCAACCAAAGTGGGCTCACACTTTAACATCTTATTGTTTCGAGAAAGTAGAGAACAGTTAAGTTTCCACTTGTCATTTATTTCCTTATTTTTCTTAATTGGCTGCGCTAAATTTAAACGCGAATCAGCCCCACTGCTTTCGGTTAAAGGGCTGAAAGCAACGGAATTCGAAATATAGTAGACAATTAGCAACTATGGAGCACGAAGTTATTATACTTATTCTAAGCGATTGTACCGAAGTGGCCGTGCCAACTTTATAGACGTGAAAAACTTTGTAAACGATCCCATAGGTAATTTCCTGATTTTATTTCGCACAGTTAGCTCAGACACGAACCATCATTGGCGCGATGGATTTCAATACACAATTATCAAATCTATCGTGTTCAATAGCATATAAATCAGCCGGGTTTTCTTTTTTAAGTGTTTTTTTTTCTCCGTCGTCCACGGGGTGACTACATCGTCGCTCGGTCGGTAAGGCAGATCTCTTTACACGGCCTTAACTATTTATATCTATCAAAGTACGGAGAGACAGAGGTGATAAATGAAATCGGCATTTTCTATCCTTTTATCGTTATTACCAACGTACTTCATTCGCTTGGCCAGGGCACTTCTAGGCGCAGGGATTCCGTGCGAGGAAGTCGAGCTCCTTCGGATAACCTTGCTGGAATGTCTCGTGCCGGTTCGCATGGCCAGGTAGTCAGGGCTGGATCGACGGTGGCGACGGTAGCGGCAGCTAACAGAACTCTCGGTCCCTACAAATTCTCCTCGCTCAAGAGTGACTATACTTATTATTATATGCGATTCGTGATTTCGTGAAAGGTCCGTCCAGAGGAGGAATAGCAGAGCAGGATGGGCCGACGGTTGTCGATATCTTTTTTTTTTCATTCTAGCGCCAGATGCATGAGTAATATAAAACAGTGGCCGGAATGCCTTTGGCTCTTATCAACGATGCCGAGAGGATTGGTCCATTTGACTTTATCAACGTAATTGACGTTGCACTCGTATCATCTGGTTGTTACGAATAATTATTGAATGCGCTCGCTGGTTATCTAGAGAGAATTGACTTTTCGAATCTGTCATGGGTCAGCGTTGCGAATATTATTGGATGACCGGGTCCAGAGGGTATAGGGAATTTTCGTGACTGTCAGGTTGGCTACGTGGTGGGGAGGAGGCTGCGTTAATCTCTATTCCCGGTACGTAGTGCTCTAGCTGCGCGGTCCAGTACTGTTACTTCCACTAGACTCTTGGCTTTCGGTATCGTCATCTCTACTCTAGATGTGGGATGCACCGAGAGGAGTCAGGAGACGATGGTCCAGAGGTGGATGCTGGTGGGGCGAGCCGAGGTGCGGTTATTCGGAGAGTCGTGGGGGAAAGAGGTGGGAGGAGACGTGAGAGGGGAGATGGGTATTAAGAGAGAAAGAGATAGGCGCGAGAAAGATGGAAAATGAATTTACGATATTTCACTCTATTAAATTTTAAATGCCGGGCATTGTGCGTTATAGTGTCATTTAAATTATTAGGAGTGACGTAAGAGAGACGCTAAACGATATCTTATAGAGCCGAGAGATGACATTGACAAATTTTTTTGAGAAAATATTTTCTTTTTTTTTTAGTATAAATCATTGTTTAAAAATTGATGTTTTTTTTTCATTCATTCTTTGAGATTTTATTGTAGTTTCAGGTTTGCTCGTATACTCGTTGCTTGGTCGCGGTGCACTTTTATCTTTTTTTTTTTTTTTTTCGTTTCTCGTATCAGCCAGCGATTCGCTTCGCTAGACCTTTAGAAGCGCGATTTTATTAACGAGTATTTCCGCTTTCATCTCAAGAATCCACGACTTATGGGAATACCTGAGAGTGCACACACCTAGAGACAGGTACTCGTCGCGTTTTTTTTTTCCAAGCTTATCGAGCAACTTTGGCATATATGACTTCGTACATGATCAATATGAAATTCGCGAGTATTCGTAAGAGTCCGTAAACGTACCTTAAATCATCGATCGTCGATGATTAATCGTATTTCACTCCGAGCGTGACGTTCTGGAATGAAGTAAAAAAGGATTAAAAAAAAACCTATGACTCGTACCATTCACTAATTTCACCCGGAATGCATAATTACGTAGTCATAACAATCACATCCCTCCAAGTAGCAAAATCACCAGCACGCGCGCGTTCGTTCACTCTACGCGTTACCATGACAACAAGTTTCCAAGACAATTCGAACTTGTTCACACCAATTTCCATGGTGCAAAGACACCCCCATCCACTCGTCATTAATTTTGAGATTTCGCCTCCACGTGACACGTCAAACCCCAAATTGTCAAAAAAATTCCTATACAACACGCATACAAGCAGTAACGAGCGAAACCGTGCGCCAATCGCAAGAGCAAGAGCAACCAAGACTTTTGCTCCTGTGTAGTCAAGAGGCTGGCTATAGTCACACAGTCAGTCACTCAGGCAAGGCAGATAGTCAGACGCAGTGAAGCAGGGCTGCCAAGAGGAAGGAGAAAGGTGCTGTTGGTCGAGGGAGCTGTAACATGGGAATGGTTGCCGGCCACGAGGACAAGGTGAGGTAGAGGGGGAGGGGAGGGCACGATTGCCGGCAGTGGCGGGGGTGTGGAGGGGGGTAGCAGCCTGAAGTGCGCGCGGCGGGGAAGGGGAGAGGTAGCAGTTTTAGTGGCCGCGACGCGGTGCGTCGCGGAGTGCACGGGGGGAAGGAGTGTCGGAGACGAAGAGGCGAGGTAACGAACGAACTCGATGCTCGGCGTCGTATGCGAGCAAGAGCGTGGAAGAAAGAGAGAGAGGATGGGCAAAAGGGAACGGAGAGCGGCAGAAGCTTTGGTCGCTCCGTTCGTCTGTCTGTCTGTCTGCCTGTCCGTCCGACCGTCGGTCGGTCGGTCGGTCGGTCGGTCGGTTCTCTCTCGTCGTTGGATTCGCGGGTGGTGCTAGAGGCGTCCAAGGGGCTAGAGACTGAACTGGTACGAGGAGCAAGGGGGTACCGGGGTGAAGCCGGGACTTCGTTCTGTCTCGCTCGCTGGTCGTCTGCACGGTGACGCGCGCGCGAGAGAAACACAGAGAGAGAGAGAGAGAGAGAGAGAGAGAGAGAGAGAGAGAGAGAGAGCGAGAGAGCGAGGAGAGTGAGAAGGTTGAGCGACGACGGTGACGCCGGCGGCTCGGGGAAGACCCGGGGGAGGGGAAATGCCGGGTAAAGCCAACTGCTGTTAGCAGGCGGTGGAACCGTGGCGAGGCAAGCCAAGGCAGCCCAGAGTCGAGGACCGTTGGGGAGAGAACGAACAGAACGAACGAACGAGCGAGCGACGACCATCTTGTGTGTGCGATGCAACGCGCGGGCCTCCGACGACGAGCTGACACAGATCCTCTTTCCTTGCCGCGACTCTGCAACGACAGTTATTCTTCTACTTAGCTCCGTACGTAATCAGTACGTTCCACGGCCCGATGGATGTAATGCGCGGCTTGGCGCAGCACGTTATTATACTGTCGTGCCTGAGAATATAGCGGGAAATTCAAATCTCGCGGTTTTATCGTAACGCTCGTGGCGGCTGATTACGAGGCACTGCTCTATTCCTCGAGCACGTGGAGATTTTACACTCTTTGACGTACGTGCCCCTCCCCCCTCCCCCGTGTAGGTGTGACGTTTCGCGCGAGCTCGTATCAGTGTCGTCCGTTACGTACGCACACGAGCGTACCGCGGGGCGTATCTATGCGCCGGTATCACTGTGTTTATGTATTTATACACGTGTGTGGTGATGTCAGAGAGAGCACGTGGGTTTACTCTTTAAAGTATGACGGTAAAATTAACATGGTGCCTCTGTCGAGAAATATGATTACGCGCACGCAGTGCTCCGCCGGGTTTTACCGTGGATAAGGATTTCGTGTCCTATCGGAGACGCGGGAGCGTCGTTACGCCCGCGTGGACGTCGAGGGCGAGCGACATCCAAGGAGCGACAACCAGCGAGAGCGAGAAGGAGAGAAGACGCTCGGATACTGCCAGTGAGACTCACGGCGAGCGAGCGAGCGAGCGAGAGAGAGAGAGAGAGAGAGACAAAGTGAGTGAGATTCTCCGAGTGAGCCAGAGCCAACGAGCTATAGTGTACTGTGGTTGGCGATGGGGCAGGGGGAGGGTTCGATCGATTCCCCAGCGAAAATTGCTTTCGCGTGTAACCGTGCGTCGCGTCAGTATACGCTCGAGACACCTACCGAGCGAGTTATCTCTTCTACGGCGTGCCGGTCGCTACGGAGAAGGTATTGAGATCGACGCACCGGATTGAGGTTAAGTTGGACTTTCCGTGACGTCGCTAGTGGACACACAGTGCACGGTGCGTAGGAGAGGCTTGTCCGTAGTGTTGCTCTCTGGTTCGGAGGATTGATACTGGTGTTTGTTCTTCTTTTCGTTCTATCGAAGATATCGATGGTCGATGACATTTCTCGGCAGTGTTTCGTTACCTGGCTGGTACTGTACTTCGTGGATATCCGAACGACGACGACTCCTGTGTCCGTGACCCTTTGCTTTTCGACTGGATCTGCATTACCTACGGAGGATTCGTGTTTTTCCTCGAGTCTGTTATGCTGATTCTCATTTTTTTTTTTTCTGTCGCTTTTGTGCCGCTTCGTCGAACGATCGAGTGTGCGTTCGTGTTGGGACGTATACGCGTGTATTTTTTGCTTTGTATTAATTCAGGGAAAAAAAGACAGCTGATTCTTACTTGTTTCGCTTACTGCCAACCATCGATTCTCGTCGGCCCTGTCCGTTCGCTTTCGCCTGTGTTACACACGCCTGTCTCGTACGCTTCTACGTGAACGTGTAGATGGGCCTTTACTTCGTTCAGTGTGTTCTCGCCTTTTCAAACGAAGATATACCTGGCCGTAGTCTTCTCCGGCGTTCTGTCCCATCGTCACGCGTTCATAGTCGCTCGGACTTTGTGTCTTCAGTACTTGCTTGACTGCCTCGTCTGTTAGTTACTAACCGGCGAGCGCTTTACTTGCTACGAGTAAACATAAATATCGTGAATGCTGATTCAATTAACGTGAAATATCTTAAATTTTCGTTATTTCGCAGCTCGGTGAACTTAACCTCTGAATCGGCACTGATCTACTTTAACGAATTGTCGAAGGGACTGCGAAGTTTTTTTTTTTGTGGCTCGTATGTCGAAGAAGAGGATAAATAAAGTTCGTGCGAATATACCTATAGGTGCTTTTAAAGTTAATATATTTCATTTATACAGTGTTGTGATAATAAAAAGAGAAAACGTCCGTTCTGTGCAGAAGTGAAGGTGAAGGCAGTGTGGATTATTCAGGATCGGTGCTTTTTTTTTTTCTCACGTCTACAATATACTTGGAGATAAAGGAGACGATTGTTCCAGGACCCGGTGATCTTGTAAAACGTGAGTCTATTTTTTTTTGTATTTAAATTTTTTATTTTCATACAAAGTTGTCATGGCTTTTTTCTTTCATGATCAAGTACTTTTTATCCTTCGCCAATTGAGTCTACGTACGTCCCCTCGTCTAGGCAATATTTCTAAATGACTATTTGAGGTTAAAACGCTGTTTCGTGCATCGTTCGACGTTGTGACGGTACCTTTAGCGATACGTAACGAATGCTCTACCGTTATTGGCCCACCATGAATGCACCTAGTGACTATAACGGGACGTCAGCCACATAGTTTAGCCAGCAGCAAAGTGCTGCCTATTTGATCGTACTCTAGTACCTAGTTTTCTGTACATACTAGTTAGTCACTCTCTTTTCTCCTTTTCTCTCCTCTTCTCCCCTCTTCTCCCGCTCTCTCTTTCTCTCGCTCCGGCTGACTTTATTCTATCTCGCGTTTGCTCGTTCACCGGCGACAAGAAGAAGGGACGCGGAAAGAAGGCGCAACGCGAGGGAATCGCCGATGCGTTTCGACGTTGCGAAAGCATTAATGGCCGACCACAACGTCTCTCCTCTACGGTCCCTTCCTTTGTCCTGGCGAGGTACGAAAAAAGTTGTTTCTCCTTGTCCGTACAGTCAGTCTCTCTAGTCCTCACGAAGTCTGCGCTCGATTGCCCGGACTCGTCGGTGACGTATCTTCAGTATGTATATATATACACGCACACGCACATAAAATACGTATCGGTAAAGAATTTCCGATCTTTGTCTTTCTCTGTCTCTCTGATTAGTATATAGTCTCTTTATAGCTTGACGTAATTACACCTTGGCTGAATCACCTTTTCCTACTCGCTTTCGTCACAAACATCTCTTCGCGTAGTCGGCGTCGCGATCGCGACGCTTTTCTAATTTTATTTACCCACTACCCGCTTTACCTGTACCAGGATACAATAACCGGAGACGGCGATGAATTCGAGCTTGAAAAATCGTGCTACGGATCTGCCGTTAGGAGGCGGAAGAAAGTTGGCGGGTTATTTGAATTTCGCGATACCACCGCCCGAATTCGACCCGAGGATTATTTGCTGAATTTGCACTGATAAGATTATCTGCATCTTATTGGCGTGTATACGTGTCGCATATATATATATAGGCGATTACACGAATATTATTAATAACACTTTTACACGCAAGTATTCACGTTGTCTCTTAACGTCGCCATTAACAAATTCAACGGTAATGGGGTCAAAGTCAGTCGACACGGTGTCCGGCGTCGTCTCTCTTTATCTTATCTTTTTATTTTCAATTATTATTATTCGGCTTGCGAAGCGATTGTGTTTTGAACGTAGCGCGAGGACCGTTGCATTATTTCAATCGGGGCGACCGATATTTTTCTGTCACAGGTTGGATGCCATTAGAGGGGGTTGGGAGGGGGGGGGGTAGATTCGAGGACGGAAACAAAGGAGTGCATTGTTTGCCGGAATTACTGATAGACTTTTTTTTTTTTCCTCGGTAGTACCAACCAAACGACTATCATAGATCAGACGACTTCGCGTTGCGAGTAACATTGTCCCTGCGCATAAATACGGTTAATGATAATCCTGAGGAGTGGTTTACGCCGTTTGGACGTTACGTACGCCGATTTTACGAACGTCGCGAACCAATATGGTTGGACCGACTGTAATTGATAACTATAACGTGCCGTGTATGTTTCGCCGGGCGACTAATATCTGTCCAGTGAACGTAACGGTTAAGCTAATTAAGTCAAATTATAGTTACTCGTAACCACCGATTAATTCATCGTTATCACGCCTGGCATAGTACAGACACAATATATAACCGTAATCTTTATGTATATATACATACATACATATATACTGGATGCACTGTGCAAATACTATGGATACTTTTATACTAGTCTGTCTCGAACCATATTTATTTACCGAGCGCGGACAAAAGGGGGTATTCGAAAAATGGTCGTCAAGCCCGACCGGTAGGCACGCCTCGGAGGTCCCTTTGCTTTTCACGAATTGCAGGTATAGGAAAAATCGTCTTGTCTCTCGTGTAACGCCGACCGCCCTCTGGCACGGTACCTTAACTCCGTTGCTCGTGAAAAAGTACCGTTAAACAGGTGCAAATAAATCGTACAGCCGGCAGCGCGAAGATCCGTAACTGCAGACGTCGGAGACCCGAGAGAAGATAACGAGGTAAGAGAAGAAGGTAACCGAGAGCACAAAAGAGACGTAGAAGAAAGACGCCGAGTAAAGCGAACCGCAAGCTTTGGGGGGGCCAAGGAAAAGCAGCGGGTATCGTGGGGGCCCCGACCTAGGGGGGGTCAGGCAATGACGTCATACGTAATATCGGGTCGCGGCGTCGATGAATATACGGAAATGGAAGCAGACGTGAGAACCCCGGGAGCAATGACGAGAGGGATCGATTGGGCGTCGGGACGCTCGGCGTTCTCTCTCGTCTGGTTTCGTCGTAGTTTCGCCGTTTAGATACGGACCGTCATAACATCCCACTCGCTACGGTTCACCGTGCCGAGTCGCGGCTGAACGCGACTGCACCGATCACTCGATACGCAATTTACGCGATTAGCTCGACGACGCCCGAAATCGTATCGACGCTCGTTGGCATCGGTACCGAAACGGCAGGATCGGCTTTTGACTGTTCCTTTTGGAAGGGGCTTGTCGCGGGCATAGAAACGACGCTGCGTTCGAAACCAAGAGAAAGGGATGGGATTGATGTGTGTATGCATAGGTATATATGTATATATGCGTCGCTCGTTTCGTACTCGCATGCGTAGGTACGCTTACGGAGATCGGCATGTGTATGCGCCTTTACGTGACGTTGCGCGTTGAGCTGACTGAGAAGCGTGTAAGAGCGGTAAGGATTGGTCGGAGCGGGCGAGGGACGAGGAGGGGAGGGTAGTGCGGAGGGCACGCATATTTCCGAGCGTGACGCACCTTGAGCGCTGGGCTTGGCTCGATGAGAATCGCCTTAACGTGTATACGGATTGACTTCCTTTTTTTTTTTTTTCGGTTACTTTTCCTACGCGATTGTCATCGCGGAATACCAATAATCGATATCTGTAGCTGAGTTATCGGAAATCTTTATCATCCGTCCCACCCGCAAGGTGACGCTAGCGAGTGCGATTTCTACGCCAATGAAAATTCACGTTGTAGTCAATGAACTTTGTTACTGCATACTATTGTGCAAATGTTTATTATTGGTATATATCTGTATATATACACGCACGCGTCTACGCATACGTAAATTGATAACCAATATAAACTCGATTCACTTCTCACGCGTTTCTATGTGCGCGTCGTATCGATACTAAATGGCGTAAGACGTACGTGGCTGGATATGCATGCACATATATATATATATATATATATATATATATATCCTGGTTATACCGTATGTACCGTATACTGCATATACTAGACGCGTATGTGTATATTTCTATATATATATTGCGTGTACTTCGGGCAGAGACGGAGGCTGGCCTCGTGCACGCTTATATAAAAGGGAGACCCGAGGACTCCGATATCGCTCGAAAGAAACTGCGGTAACACGCTCGTTACCTGCCGGTTTCATCTCTCTCTTCGTTTCTTCCCTCTTCTCGTCTTTTGGTATTCGTTCTCTCTGTCTCTCTCTGTCTCTCTCTCTCTCTCTCTCTCTCTCTCTCTCTCTCTCTCTCTCTCTCTCTCTCTCTCGCGCTCATTCTCTTCACGGCACAAGAGCCACCACTCGTTCCCTCGCTATTCCCATCAACGACGCAGACTTCCGTTTCAACGGTCGAACACCATTTTTCGGCTATACCACATCCCTTGCCTCTCTCTCGCTCTCCCGCGTACTACCGGTATTATATTTTTATCTCTCTCTAGCCTCGTATTGGTTATTCTTACTTTCGCGAGAAACTCACACTCTTACATGTGACTCGCAGTAAGCGATCGGCTGCGTCTTGCAGATGCTGTCAAAAATAACATCGGCAGATAAGCCATACGATCGAGATAAGGATCCCCTCGTCTATCCCGAATTGCCCAATAAAACTGACGCTGCGTCTCTGCATCCTTCCCTGATCCTCGTTATCGTCCAATTTTTTCGTTACGTATATCAAGAACATGAAAATCATACTGGACGATTCCCGCGCGGCACTCTCTTTGCCCATATCGGAAATCAATTTTTCTCGTAACGTTATCAGTCCCATCGTTGGCTTCGTACGAAATTGTTTATTCGCGTTCGCCAAATATATTGCTCGACTGTTTACGTGTACGATGACGTTATTTGTACTTGACAGATTTTGTGTTTACAATCGATATAACCCCCCTCCCCGTCCCCATCCCTCTTACTCTTCTTCGTTATCACTCCCCCTCTCCCCCTCCCTCTTTTACCACCAGACACGGGTCACTAGTGCTTGTAATTAATTAGTCGGGTCTTTATAAGTTGCCGGGGGTAGGGAAGGGTGGGTTTCGCAGACTATTACTGTAATTATAAAGTTTTTTTTTGGGAAATACCAAAAATACGCCGTGTAAACAAAAAGCCCACCTGTTTTTAGGGGCTTTCCGTGGGCTCTTCGGGGAATCGATGTGCTACGTTAAAAAAAAAATTTGTCGTGGGTTTCCCGGGATTACCTTTTCGAGACCTTTAAAGCAACCCCTAACGTCGTTCCAGTCGACTTTAACTTCGTACAGAACGAACGACTCCGTCGTACGCGCAGGGCCGCACAGGAAGGACGTTTGTATATGCTGTTTCATTATTTGTCTCGCCAGGGATGCTGCGCTGCTTCTTACGACGTTACTGCCAGGCTAACACGGCGGACCGTATGCCGTTTTTCGTTGGCGGGGATTTACGTTTTCCGGTAGCCTCGTTTCGGTCTGGGTGGTACGACGGGGTGGGAGGGGCAGGGGGGGTGAGAGGAGGGTTCTACGAAATCTCCCCTCTCCTTTATCACCCCAATGGGGTGGGCTCTTATCGATCGGTCGCAATGAAAGACGAGATCCCGAGCGAACTAATCTCAATTAAAGGGACAAACGCCGTAACGTTTGTCGGCGAACGGGATTATTTTTTCCGTCTCTCTCTTTGCTATTCAGTGAAAGCCTCCACCCCTGAAGGTAAACTTAGAATTTTTTCAAAACTCACCCTCGGTATGCTTTTTTTTTCTGAGTACACGAGGGGTGCATTTCTTTTTTTTTTAGTATTGGCAGTTACAAATTTACGGAGCGAAGAAAAAATTTATTTACAACTCGATAAGGGACCTTGACTTTCTTTGTTCTTCGGTTTTCGTCGTATCTACGAGTAGGCCGGGTAATCTGCTATTTGACGAATTTACGTAATTACCGTGTCGCCGGTTTATCAATTCGACGATTTTTTCTTTCTCTCGAACGCTACTGCCATCTAGATATCATCGATAGTCCGATTTTTCTTCTGCCGCGTCGCCATTGTGTCTCGACCATACGGGATACGCTCGCCATTAAAATTCCCATTGAATACATCGGAAACCATTGAAACGCGATCTGCCGGTAGAGGCGCCCTTGTAGCTTACCAGGACGACAGCTGTGAACTGCTGGCCCAGCCTGTATGTATATACCTGCCGCTCGCTATGTACTGTACATGTACTATATGGACACGCGATATACGCGTAATACATATTTATGAACAGACACGTGAAATTGGAGATACGCCTGTAAGTGCTATGGTGTTACACGTGCGATTAGGCTAGGCCGGGTTACGTTAGGTTTACCCGATACGTAAAATCAAAAGACATTCGTTTCACTGAGATTTACGCGCTCGGAATGCATTCGTCACTGCAATGTAGATTCCGCGCTCTTGCCACTTGGAGGCGCATCGGTCGAATTGTGCACGTCTGATTATTTCGGTAAAACAACCGACGCGCTCGGACCGCCCGTAATGAATTTCACTCTGCGCCATTGGACAGAGAAGATACATTGGCAAGTTTTCAGACTTTACATTTACCCGCAGGCAACGCTTACACGGGCTTCCTTGTATCCGAGGTGAACCTGCTTTTTTCTTTTATTTAATTTTATTAATTCAAACTTTTCCAAATTCCCGCGTTGGATTGTCTTACGAGAATCAATATTTGCAACGAGTATTATTTCTGCGTTGCGGCATGGAGTTACGTGCAACACGTGCCGTTTATGTGTAATATAAGTTTGTATATATATATATGTGTATTACACAATACGTATACGTACAAGAGCACAGGGCAACGTTGCCATTATGCATATAGGATAGAGCGTTGGTTAAACCCCCTTTTCGTCTATAACCCTCCAGCCATTGAACCGTCTACTCATCCATCCATCTATCCAGCAATCGTATCCAATCCTTAGGAAAATGTCGGCCTAGGATCTTTAATCGAATGCAAATCCTTCCGTGGCATAATAGGAGACGCTCGATATCTCATGTGAAAACATAGTCGGCTGTGAATTCGTCGCACGTATATATGGATAGGATTGCCCGTCGATTATCTCAGACGATCTTTTAATACGTATGCGAGTACAGTCCACGACAAAAATACTTGTTTCATAGTCCAGATGCCTATTAATGGTATCCTCGTTCCTTTGTATATGAATGAGAAAAATTGATCCACGCGTGTCAATTTAATTTTCACATGTCGACACGGCTCGTTTGATATCATATAGGACTTTACAAAATGGCTTCTATGTACAGTCGACGCGTATCCTTATGCACGCGTCGGGTGGTAGATACGTTGTACTATGACGAGGATGGGAGGAGGTGTATACGTTGCGTAATTATTGACTTCGATCTAGGGTGTAAATTTTTCATCAATTTCTGAACCCACGAATATGGGTATCCCGCGCCTCTATACGAGGCAGCTGTAGGGTCTCTCCTGGCCGTAGCCTTTGCGTTGGTTACGCGTGTACACATATGTGCGTCGTGTGTGGCGATCGATTTTGCTCGATGCCTTCCTTCTCCTTCCTGCTTTTTGTCCACGAGCGGCAAATCTTCAAAGTTCGAGCACCGAGTTTTCTGTCCCTCGTATGCGCCATCTTGTTGCGCCCGGAAGCTGCGACGAAGGGGCCGACGGGAGGAGGGTATTCGTTAGGCGTATCCTTAACCTGCGATTTCATTCGTATACGTAATAAGTCCGTGCACGGTGCATGTCTGTCGTTGCGTAATGATTGTGTAAATCCTTTATGAGCTTTACGAACGCCGAGCGTTATAATTTAATCAGTAACGGAGTCTCTTCGATCATTGACAGCGGAGGCCAAACTGCGTATAAACGAAGGTCAAGCTTTTGCTGGCTTTCGGTATGCATATTCGCGATACTCTGGGGGTTTCCTGTGATAATGCGAATGTCGGTAAAGCAGATATCTACGCGGTGTGTGGTATAAGTATGTTAAAGCTCGGTGCCAAAGGATTTAGAAAAAATGTCGAGTGATTATGTCGAACGATTTTGAAAAAAATTTTTTTTCGAAAAATTAATTTATTCCACCATTTATTAATGGACTGTCTATGCTCATCCCTTGTGGGGTGCTTTCATTGCGATTGCATATGACGTAATTGGTATTGGGGTTGGCCGAGCGCGATAGTCACGGGGTAGGCTTGGGCGTGCTTGGTTCTGTCCGGTTCAACCAGCAAGATGGAAGGAAAAGCAGGTTGGAGGATTGTTTGAATTTCGTGTATGTATAATATTTGGCGAGGCGTGAAGTTTTTCCGATAATTCATGATTACAACCTTAAGGCTTGTCCCCATTAAATCTTTGAGCACGTAGTACGATTTGTCTTTCGTATGGGTATTCGCGATGACAATTCGTTTGACAATCGGACGGGACTCACGCGTACCAACTGGTTGTACGTTATTCGTCGTAAAGACCGAAGCCGCTGATTTATTCTTTGAGAAAATAGAAAGATAATATTAAAAAAAAAAAAAGAAATTACGACAAGGGACACGGGTTTTCATCGAAATCGGTCTTATTAAGCGTACCGGAAGTGACGTATGTCTTTCAGATCCCCTCCCCCCCTCTCCGTACCATCTAATTTTTTTTTTCACGGCGAAAGTAAAAATATGAGGAAGTAAGAAGAAAGAAAATGAAAAAAGACGATTAAGCGCCGCGCAATCCGTTTCGAAAGCCGCGCTCGAAGAAGACACTGACCCAGATACCTACATACGTATACGAAGGTCGCGTGTACATATAGTCGCGCGTATGTAGGTACATATGTCGAAAGAGTACATAGGCGCCATTACATGCATCTACGTGCATAGGTCGGAACATAAAATGACTCGAGTATGTATTTTCCCCTGTTATCCACACGGAGACCGTCTCTATACCGGCCTCATGATGGTACAGTCATCATAGCTATATACGTGTGCTACCGACGTTCCTGTATTTACTGTATACATATATATATATATGTACACGCACGCACGCACACACACTCACTCACGCATACGTATACTCACGGTGTGTGACTGCCGCCGCCCCACCCCGCGAGATACACATGTGTAGCACCGTGTTGCCAGCTACTATATGCTCGCGCGCATGTGTAACCGGCTTTACGTTTATGAATGAACTTACGAAATTTATATATGTATTTACATATGTTTATCTTTGCGTATATATAAATATATATATTATATTATATAACGTACATAAAATTATATTATATTTATATAAGCATATTTACATATAAAGAATCGATAACTATATGTATGTATGCTCTGTGTACACATATATATCGAGTGTTTACATTTTCCGAACATATCGATGGTACCCCCGCCCACTCCCCGAAATTTGTTAACCGTGTTTATTAGAAAAAAAAAAAAGTTTTTAAAATAATTCTTTCGCCCTCAATCTTTACACTGTTTCCTCAGTTTTTGTTTCGTCTAGGTGTTATTTATTTCGTTGAAGGGGCATAGCGGCGTTGATTTATGCTCGAATTTATTTTTATCGCTTTAAGGCCGGGGGGGGCGAAGCCAGCGGATCCCGAGCACCATTCCTTCAAAAATTTGAATGTTACTTCGCTATGCCGAGCGCGTCATCGTATTTATGAATTATGGATGGCTTTACTGCTAAACACTGCTTCCCCCCCGCCCCCCCCCGCCATCTCGTAATCGTCAGTGTTTTACCGTGACGTCTTTCGAAGCTGTGACCCAGGTCAGGATCCTCGAGCGTTATCGGTCGCTGCCGAGGAGACTCGTCCTCTTGGCTTTAGCTCCGTCGATAAAGCAGTTTTCCATCCCCGCGCGATCGCGTCCCGGAGCCTTCGGCCAATGCTCCACGTGGGTATCGAATGGTTATACCGACGCCGGGCGTCGTCGTGGTCGGTTTGGGAAAATCCGTAGGCTCTCGTGCAATTAATTGCGCGTTATCGTGTAAACTCATTGGGAATAATTGTAATTGTAAATTGATACGAATAATCGTTGTCGTTGGCACGACTTTGATAAAGTATCGTGTTACGCGCGTCACGCACCATCAACGTCAGCTGTTACGCTGATGTTTACTTGACAGTGAAAATAAAAGAGTTTTTTTTTTTTTTCTTATTCATCCCGCTATCTGTCTTCGTAAAATTCATCGGTCTAGCTTCTACGAGCTTACGCGTTTCTCGCTTAAATATTTTCGTGCTCTCTGTTCTTCACTTACAGACGCAAGATACGAACATTTGCAGTGCACCTTGTTGCCGCTACGCGTATACCCGGGCAAGCCAGTATCTACTGGTGTCCCGAGGTAAACCTGTACTTTTCTGTCTGTACCGTATACTGTGTACGTATCCGTATCCAGGCACTGCAGGAGGGGATACGCTGTCTGGATACGGATATACGTACTGGGTGTCCGAGAAGTCCCGTATAAAGTATATATATGGTACTGCTGAAATGGTGGAAAATTTTTGAAAAAAAAAAAAAAACGGGTAATTAAATTTTTCAATTTCTCAAGTACCGTTTTCTTCCGAATTCTATCGCGATTACAGTGGTATATATCTGATACGGGAATTTTCGAACACCGTCTATATATCCACGCACCTTCTACAGAGGAGATAGGATGGCTCGTTTCGATCGCATCGAAACGAGTCGCACGTATCGAACTGCAAGCGATGCAGTCAAATCCTTAGTAAACGCTAATAGCAATTTTTCGTATATTCTGTTGCAGATTGGGTGATGGGGCTTCGTGGAGCCGAGATTTACTATGAGTTGAGGCCTCGTAATTAATCGTGAGTATACGAAACACGTTACTTCGCGCACACTCTGTATATCCGAACAATGACTTACGAGTGACGCAATTATTCATACCCGTTTCACTCCATGTGCTCTTTCGTGCTATTTATTGAAATTTTATTTTTGTTAAATCGATGCTCCCCTCGCTCATCCACGACCTCGTTTGGAAAACGGAGCGTTGCCCGAGGGCCGTGACGTAGATTTTTTTTGTTTGGAAATTCGCGCGAAAATACCTTCGGACTCGTATGCGACCGTCCCAGGTACTCGTGACGCGAGGCAAGTCCAACGCGCCCTTCTGGACTTTTTACCGTGTGCAGAGAGGGCTATGGTTGGCAGCCCTGTTATCCCTTGGATATATGTGTATATAGATATACAGTGTGTACTCGTGACGGTTAGAGAGTCGAGGGATGGTTTTGCTCCGCTGGCTCTGTATTGATTGCTACTCCTCCTTTCGTTTCTCTCTCTCTCTCTCTCTCTCTCTCTCTCTCT